>SNQJ01S0075134.1:32138-47399 GCA_010110895.2 Picea sitchensis | reverse complement strand
CAGGGAATTCCTGAGGTAATAGTGCTTCGACTGGTGGAATTTCGATGTGGGGAGGGGCCTCTATGGGAGGAGTATTGTCTCTCATATATGTTCCATTAGAATATATGACACACACTTGTGATGAAATAGTAGGGTGTAGGAGAGGTGGTTCTCCATGATATGCCCCCAACAAGGATGGGTCCTTGAAAATTCCCAGACCCATGTCAATGACCAAAAAATCATCTGAGCTAGTGCGGAAAAGGGGGAGAATGTTTTCAATGTTGGCAGAATGATTAGGCTCATAATGTGTAAGTTGTTCGATGGTGACGATTTTCCCATTATGGGAGAACATCATCGTACAAAACACAAAAGAGACTACTTCCTTCATAGCATACATGTAGCTACGTCCGAACAAGATATTGTAATCAAGTGGGGCATCGATAACTTCAATTTCGATGAGGATGGTTTCCCCCCCAAGTTCTACAGGGACATTTTGGAAGATCCCTTCATGGGACGATGGGCGACCATCGTAATCTCTCAGGGTGATGGTTGATGGTACTAGCTCAGGTGAGCCGAGTTTTTTCCATACCACTTTGGACATGATGCATGTGTGTGCACCTTCATCGATGATGCATCGATGAAATGTGATGTTCTGGATCTTAACTGGTATCTGAAAATCTACCAGGGTGGGGAGGCGTGGTTCTCCACTATCTAGATCAAAATTGATGAGTCGAGTATTAGCCGGGTCGACTGCCCCCAAGGACGAAAGTAAGGATTTCCACTGATATGGACAGATTTGGAGGACCTCCAATACAAGCATGCTTGCAGGAGACTATGTTAATTCGTCGACCAGATTGTAGTTATGTGTTTCCCTAGCATGAGGATTATGTACATTCCGTCATAATGACATGCAAGGTATGCAAGGGTTTGGCTCAGTATTAGGGTGTGGAATCATCAATGGTTGTCTATTTGTAGCTGGGGTCGCTTTTGAGGTGGTTGGGTGGGGTAGATTCAGGCGAAACACCATATTGATGATTGCGTGTTTGCAGAAGAATCTCTTCTTCACTGGTAAAGAGGATGTTGCGATCAGTCGGATTGTCAGGTTGATTGGGACCCGATTTTTGATACTACCCCATTTGTGGTGGGGTGGGGATTATCTCTTGTTGTGTATTCATCACACCTTGGTGTGGATTATGGTTTTGAAAAACAGTTGGAGGTGGTGGTTGCAAAAAAAAATTTAGGGCATGCTGAGGGGCAGAAGGCACTGGAGGGCGTTGGGTGTTCATGGATTCTTTCATCCATTTGAAATCAGAAATTTGGGGGAAATTGTGAGTATAATATCCATATTCACCACATAGAGTGCAAGGTAAGTTAGTTCTGAGGTTATTGTTCTTCCCTTTCCATGGTTGATTGTTATTTTTTCCCCCTTGGGGGTTTTGGTTGCCTTGGTTCTAGTTGCCCCCAATGGGACGGTTTTGTTGGGGTTTCTTTCCTCTTGGTCCTGGGTTGTTATTGTTTCAATTTTTTTCTTTATTCTTTGCATTATTCGACTGATGAGTCGTATTTTCCATATTCAATATTTCAAAAGTTTGAAGTTGTTGAACGGGAGAGGGTTGAACAAAGTTAACATCAGCATGTGGTTGTCCTGGTGGAGAACCAACCAGCTGTGGAGGACCAGAAAATGGAAAATATGGATTGTTTTGTGGAGACAATCCGTATGGAATGTAGGAATTTGAATCACTTCCACTACTGCTGGGGTTATATGTGGGGGTTGAAGATGAAATTGTATTTGGTTTAGAGACCGGATGCATCATGGGTACCAGTGAGGGTCCACCCAATGGTGGAGGGGTAGCAACAAGATATGATTGTTGGTGAGTGGGAGGAGGGTAATAAGACATCCCTCCATATGGTTTCAGATATTGATGTGCACCATAAGTAGGTGATGGGTGGCCGTAAGGTTTGAGATGGGTCATAGAACCAATCAACCCATCTGTAGCATGGGACATCCTAGGTTTGTCTTGACCAAATGGTATCGGTCGAGGTGCATCAGGTAGTACTGTGTACAAGTAAATTGATTGAGCATAGATGAGGTCAAAATGTTGGGCCTTGTTGATGGCTTCCTCTTCTGACTGAGGAAAATTGGATGCTACATCCTTGGCTATAACAGAGACAAGTGATTTGAGAAACCAATCAAGATGTTGTTCTTTGGTGGTTTCCTCTTTACACAAACTATGTCACCAACGTCATTCATGGATGTAGTCGGATATATGGATAGCAATGGTTTGTTTGAACTCAGAGAGAAGTTCTAAGCCAATATCATGATGAACTGGTAGTTGAAAAAAGGAAATAAAGGCATTGGCCAATGATTCAAAGGTCATATGGTACCCTAATTTTTCTTCCACATACCATTTGGCTGATGAACCAGTGAGAGTTCTTTGAAATAACCTTAAGTGGATGGAGTCATCCATGATGTTTTTTGAAAATCACCGTAATTGGAAGGTCATAACATGGTTGGCAGGATCTTCCCTCAATTTTCCTTCAAATTTCGAAATATCTTAAGGTAGTTTTGTAGGAATATTGGGCCAAGTGGGATCATTCATGAGTTTGGTCAAATCAGGAATGTTGAGGGATACCAAGTATGGCATAGGGAGATTTGGCAGAGGATTAGTTCTAGCCATTGTGTGAGTAGATAATGGACATGTCCCTTGAGATGGATTTGGTGGGCTTTTACTTCTCCCTTGAGAAGAATTTTGACCCCCGCCTCCTTGTGAAGGAGAACTAATAGATGGATGACCTTGGGTATTTGACCCAAGCAAAGTGGAACCAAGTAAAGTTGATCCCAATAAAGTAGCACTCACGGGGGTGTGAGATGGTTGATCCGGTGAGTTGGCAAGAATAGGGACTCCTCCTAGAATAGGAGGGAGATTCTGCAAGCATCTAGAACGACGGGGTTTCTATGGTTCCCCTGTAGTTTCTGACTAGAAAAGTGAATGTGTGCAAATGGTGGAAAGAGAGAAATAAATGAACAAGAGCTTTATGTAATTTTTTCCTTCACAAAACAGTATAACTCACAATTGCATGTAATCAAATGAAAGTCATACATAAATCAACTAAAAATAAACAAGCATGTGGATATGTGTATTTTGGCCACGTGGGGGAACAATAAAAAAAAATGTGTGTGTCTTAAAAGACCTATCATCCTTCCTCTCAATTCAACACTGGGCCTTCCAATAGCACTCAACAATGGGGTCTGAAGCCACCAGACAAGGAACTAGTGAAGGTTGAAATAATCAGTTATAATGAGGGGTAGAGGGTGCATATCCTGAAAGAGTTGGAGATATTTCCCAATATCCACACAAAATATGATCAAGCTGCGATTGCAGCACACAACTTCCACCTAGGTAGATATCCTAATTTTGGCCACTAAGTACCTCATTCAAAGTGAGGCATTTAGACTTTCGGCCTCAGAAATAGGTCACAGTATGGATGCCCTCACAAGAGTTGGGTGACTCAAGGAGGGATGCATAGAATAACCAAACCTCGGCCTTCAACCCTTCATGGGTATCTCCCTGCCTTATGGTGTAGGAACACTTGACTTGGAGGATTTGAAATATCCCTATTCTCAACTTCTATTGTTTGAAAATGTGAGAACCTGATAATGGGGGGTTATTTAGATGCCTACCCCCGAAATCCTACCTAGACTAAATTTTTTATTTTGGCACCTCCTGTGGAGGAACAGTTAGTGCATTTTTAGAAAAGTTTTAGATGTGGTGGGCTGAGAGATTGGAGTCATGGACCAACCTCGTTTGAATTAATTTGGTGTGGATAATTTCAAAAGAAGTAGTTGGATCTTTCGGAATTCCTTTGGATAAATCCTACTTCGACCTCCACTATTCTAATAGAAATTATGTGTGTGAAGAGTGTCTTTGTGTGAAAGAAAGTGAAAAGTAAGAAAATATTTTAATACGTTAAGTGTGAGATTGCAACATGTGGACTTCTTGTGGTCCTTACAAATCTTATTACCTATCTTACTATGTGTCTTTGGTACAACCTTGCGGAATATTTAAATCCCTAAAGAACTAGCGATGTGGACATATGGGTCCTTACAAATCCTTTAAACTCCCTAAAATGTTGTCTATACTAAGAAATATTTTGAAATTGTCCTATAATTGTAGACATGTGGGCATGTATGGGCTCGTTACTTGATCTTTAAACTTCCCTATATTGTGATCTAAACTAAGAAATATTTTTAGAAACTATCCTAAGATTTCAAACATGTGGGCATGTATGGTCCCTTACAAAGCTTTAAGATGATTTCCAACAACTAAGAGGAACCCTAGGGGGGCTTTGTCATCTCCTAAATGATTTGTTAAGGGAGATGAAATGTCCTTTTAACCACCTTTTATGATTCTCTAGATCACACTAGGGTGCGGGGGAAGAGCATACTTGAGGGTTAAAATTAACTTCTAGTCCCAAGTTAAGTGATTGTGTATGAAAAGAAATAACTTCAACTTAAAATTTTAAAATCCAAATGAGCCATCCATGTGGCAACAAAGAAAAAGAGAATAACAATGATTCATTTTTTACCCCTGTGTACTTATGTTAGATAACCTTTCTTATGATAAAGGACTCTAAGTGGAGTGTAGTTTCCTTACAAAGTGCAGGAAAATAAAAATCTAAAGTCTAGGGGCCCTAAAACCATTCATAAAAACCCTTAAAATTTGAAAAAATAGGACTTATGTATGGGTTACGGTTCTGACAGGTCCACATAGGGGGCACAATGTGTAGAGTAATGAATCATCTTTCATGCGCAGAGTGCATGTATGTGGGCCTTGAAAGCCGAGTACTTCCTGTCACGCATCGGGGAAGAAATTTCCAAGTGAAATACTCCTTTCTCAACTCTGAATTTTGACTTTGGCAAGTTGGGCTAGGCCGATTTTGGTACCTTCATGTCAAAACAATCAAAATGAAGTGCTCTCAAGACTCAAATAGGGAGTAATTTGATATGCCTCCCCAGTATGGTCGCCAATATGTTGTGTTGGTTTTGTCACTTGGGTGAGCAAAAACACAACACTTGCATGCTTAGTTAAGCCAGCTAAACAAGACAAAAGTTTGTGAGTTAGTTAGAAAAAACAAATACACATGAAAACAAATAAATACAACTAAAAACAACTAAGAAATAAATGTTAGAGAAGCTTGAGAAACTAGAACCATGAAAATCAAAAATTGACCAACACATAGCTACCAATGGAACAATATATTGATAGGCTAAACACCGTAGAGAAAGGTAGGGAATTATGAGTCCCCTCTTCCTCCTTGGGAGGGATATTAAGTTCCCTAATTGAGAGTTTTTATCTTCATACAATGGAATAAATGGCAAATGGTGAAGAAATATAATGCCTATTCCCTCAAGAGGTGAGTGGAATGGCCTATTGCAATGGTGCTTGAAGGATTCAAAGATAAAAGAGGATTATCAAAGAAGAATTCTTCCAGTATAACAATACTTTGAAGATCTTATTATCTTAGCACACCCATGGCACATATTTATAGCATCCATTCATGGAAAGATATAATTGGTTCATAGTGTGAACACGAGGCTTTTAGGGCACTTCCTAGCCCTTGACCAGCCTCCAAACTATATTTCTCTCAGATATGAGTGTCAAATCATGTTGGGGGTCGGACTAGAAGTGGTTGAGGGGCCGACAAGATCCATAAATGCGTCGTTCATATAAGTGCGTGACTTTTCTTGTAGACAGACGTGCATCTTGCGCATAGTGTGCGTTGAGGCCTATGTTATCCTGTGCATTATGCACACTGTGCGCGTGCTTCCTTTGGTGAATTTATGCACTTTTATTTTTTTACCCAAGTATACATTTTTTTTCCTTTTGGATGGATTTTGGTGTTGTAGGTGGACTAATTGATGTTGGCATTGATGTTTTTCTTCAACCATTGTGTGCAATGTTGCGGATGATTTTTCAGTGATAACATGATTCATATGCTAATTATGTTTTAGATTGGCATTTGTCACATAACTAAAGTAAATAAAACACATTCACCGATGTACACATTGTAATATATAAGTAAATTAGAATACCAATTTTTTTATATTTCATCTCTCCAATCATATGGTGTCATAGTACAAAATTGGGGCTCACGCCCTCAAAATACATATATGGCCAGTAGATACAATGACCATGGAATCTACACTTTTGGCACTGGATGTGTATCATGATAACATACAACGATGTTTTCTAGGCACTGGAAGAGTCGCACCATGCATGGGGCACACCCACCACCTGTCGTTGCATAGCCTCTGGTAGATCCTCTACCTGAACCATAGGAATCTTGTGTGTCAAACGAGACAGGTTCCCCTGCACATTTTGAATCACTCTTTGTGCATATCCTTCCACTAGCTCATATCCTCGGTTCCTCTCGCGATGACGTGGGAATCCATCTTGTCTTCATGGACCCACATCTGCACAACAAAGTAATTTTCAATAATATACACCATTCAAAAATATTTGTGTTTTTTATTCTCTTTAAAAAAACACAAAAAAATGAAATATATAAAAAATATTTACTTATATCACCATAGGCATAACCTGGTCGCAATGGCATGTCTGGATATCCTTTGTAGTCGATCCCTGCATAGGGGTAGTTGTGCAGGGATATCACTTGTCAATGCCACCAGAAGAAGAACTCATCATTGTAGGGGATTGGCACCGTACCACCTCCCAATCAACTCATCACCTCAGTCCATCATGACATGGCTGGATCATGCAGTCTATGTGGAACGATCTTGACTCTAGGGATCAATCCTGGAACCCACTCAAAAAAAAACTACACAATATAGATGCGAACCTGAAGTTCCTCTTCCTTCCTTGTTTTCAATCTGTCAGTTGTCTCTTCATGTTATCGAGTAGTGAGATGCATCAATCATACATTATGGGTCGTAAGCACTCCACTAAGTATAACATCAGTGACCTTGATTCTTGGTGCAACGATTTTGGCCCCATGATCTGTGTAAGCATGATAACAATGATATTCAAACTCAGGTTGTTGATCACCCTAATGGGGAGTTGGCTCCCTACCTTTTTTGTTCCTGCAACACAGTGAGTGGCGATGTAGTCCTCTATGTTCATGCCACTCTCAACTCCCTGAGATTTGAGGTTCACCACCCCACCCCAACAAGACAACCCTGTAAGGAAATAGACATCCTCAACTTCAATTCTCAATGGTTTCCCATCAAGGTTGAAGGCCTCTGTATCTGGATCCAAAAATTTCACCACCATTTGGATCATCTTCACTTGAGCCATCATCCATTTGAGAGCCCAAAACTTGTAAAGACCACATATTTTTAGCACTAATTGGGCCCCTGGGTCTCTTTCCACTACAACATCAACTTCCTCATGCTCTCTTTCCCTCCATTCAAGTACCATCCTGTAAAAATAAATCCATTTTTTAGTCAAAACCTTTTAAAAAAACCAATTTGTGAACTTATATGTAGGATGTTGTGGTAACAGTCACATGTAGGGTTGCATATACATGGGAATTATTTTCCTTGACTGTGTACATGCCTCTATATATGCGACCCTATGAACTACATCCCGCATACACCCTAATTCCTAAGTTGTGCCTTAAAAAACTCAAAAAATTGGGACTAATTTGAAATTATAAGCCACTAGAAATGAAGAGGAGAGAAAGAGTACTTACTTGGTCCAAACGGTTGTCAATTTGGTCACTCGTAGCTTCCGCAATCGGCACTTGAAGATCATGGGAAATTTGGTCCAAAATGCATTATTTGGGTAAAAATGTGAAATGGTATGGTAAAATTGGTTATTTTTACTATTAATAGAAAACAATTTACCCATTTTACATAGTTTTGCTAATATTTTGACCTAGTGGACNTTGAAGATCATGGGAAATTTGGTCCAAAATGCATTATTTGGGTAAAAATGTGAAATGGTATGGTAAAATTGGTTATTTTTACTATTAATAGAAAACAATTTACCCATTTTACATAGTTTTGCTAATATTTTGACCTAGTGGACTAATAGTGCAGTGGAATGAGTTGGTTTTGGTGGTTTTATCCAGGTATTTTTGCATTTTCTAGCGTCATTTCACTCGTTTATGACTTTGGCAGGCATTTTCTTTGACCAATATATAGGATGGGTCATCACTCCATGTTTCATTTTTTCATTATCCTATGACTATGATCTGTATGCCTTATATATGAACCCATTTATTAGCGACACAGAACCTCTTTACTGCTACTAGAAGTGTCGTTATTGAATGGTAGAGGCTTACCAAACATAGGTTCCCTAGTGAGAACCTTTGTGTCATCTAGTGCCCATGCATAGATTATTCGATAAATACCGGGAATCCCTTATAGTTCCAATATAACTTTGTGTTCGAGCCTCATATTCTGACTCATAAGCATGGTGACCTATACCTATGGGACTCCCACCGATTCTTGTTTAAGATCTTTTCTGACCCTTTCAAAAAGTGAAAATATTGTCGAGTGAACTTGTCTCTTTCACACTCGTTAATTGGATATTAAAGGACGTATATTTGGTGTAAATTTAACCCTTTTTTAGGCCAAGTTGACTAATTTTGAAAAAGGAATACTCTAGTCACTAGTGTCTAGAAGAGTTCTCCTGATTATTGTTTTATACTTTTTCGAGCCCAAGGGACTAAATTTACGAAAAAGGACATTCTTTGGAGTTAAGTTGTAATTTCATCTCATTCTCTTTCTTGCAGTATTGAGCCTATTGTTGGTTCCCTCTTTCGCGTTATAGGCCTATTACCTCAGTAATTTGCATCACCAGCCAAGAAAAGCCTTGTTTATATCCATTGCAGCATGACACCTTGTACCCTAAGAGGAAACATTCCCCCGAGTGTCCATGTCCTGCATGCACCCCCTTGCATTGAGCATAGGTATGTTCCACTGTTGGAACTAGTTTCTTACTCGTGACACTCATTTCCTCCTCTGTATCATAGCATTCATTTGTCTATGAAAAAATAAAAAAATATGGGAGGGAAAGAAATATTATCTCATGTTGGCAGTAGTTGTGTTGCCTTTTAACATAGCACAAACTTTTGAGTCCACTTGTCATCCAAATTTTGGGTTTAGCATGACCTTAGGAAGCTGAGCTCGTTACTTAGATTTTACTCCTCTAACTGGTTACTCTTCGAATCCCTATGGAGATTTTGATCGATGCCTCCTTCATCACAAAGTTTCATCATTGAGTCCATGTTGCCAGACTCCTCCATATTTCTCATGCTCTTGTTCAAAGGATGTCCATAATCCTGTGTCGACCATTTCTCAGAACTCTTGACTTTGCATTTCGGCCACACCCTCGGTGTGTCTCAGAATTAAATGAATTTATAGTCCTACCATGCACCCTAGTCATACTTTCATTATGGATAGGTAACCTTGAACCTAGAAGTTGACATATCCTCATTGGTTGTTGACAGGGAGGTTTCCCTTTTGTTCTACGGAAAGAAATCTATTCACACATTGGGATTATTGCAATGTATTGGATTCCATTAGCCTTATTTGTGGTTTCCTCTCCTTTGTCGACAATTTTCATTATTGGCTGCTATTTAGAGGGTATTTTCTATGCACTTCTTGCATCTGGTGCATGTGAAAGATGCACAGGGTCATTGGTTTGTGAACATGTTCTTCATCTAAGTTCCTCCAAATCATCAAGCTATCGCTTTGTACCTCATGTTGAATGATGAGAGATTCCTTAATTCTCTCCTTTCAGAGGGTATCCTTCCATTGACTTCATCTCATCTATTGTGGAAATGAGGCCTAAATTCCTATGAGTACCTAGAGGTTTGGAGTCATCGGTGGCAGGTTCTCTCACCATGGACAATTGGGAATACATCAATGTCTCTCAATCAATGGATTCTTCAATTGTTCGACCTCAACACCTTTATTCACACTTGTAAGAATTTTATGAGTGCCTTGATACCTACTTTCATTATCGGTAGGTTGTCTTACATTTGTTAATGGTATACCTTAATGACTGGTAATCAAACAAAGTCTCATTGTGTTTGACCTCAACTCTTTTTTTCACATGATGTAGACTTCCACCTTTGGTGGATCGTGTAGAAGACTTGAAGACATCAGTTTATAGTCGCAACTTTCCTGAGTTGTTGATATCATTCATTGGACCAGTACCTATATGACTTCAGTGATCATGGGAGATCAGATTGTACTCCATTGTATACATATATCTTCATATTAGTTTTGAGATTGGTTTTCATTGGGCCTTATTCATGACTATGGAATCCTATGGCATGTATCTACTTTGTATTTCTTATGCATGGCCATGAATAGTAGTTTGGTATATTTCCACATGGATCTACAGTTTAATTCAAATTGTCATCTATGTGTACAAAGTCATTATGGATTGTAATATTCTCATGAGAAACTAGTTCATCCAGCTAGGTCTCCATTACTCCACTTCTGGAACTTATAATGTATTTTGGCCATCACAGATACTCCTCTGACATCACACATTAGGGGGCATCTATTATAGAAATTTTTTCCTCACCCCATGCAACTCGCTCAGACGACCTTTTCCTTTTCCCTATGCAGACTTGAAGTCCCATTTTGCACTTCCCAAAGCTAAAAAACATATTTTTCCACATATACTCATCGTATCAATTATACAGCATGCGTATATGCAAGTTACACAACTACAAACCACGTACATCAAGTTTGGTGTTAAAATATTAAAATTTGTGTCGTGTTTCATTGTCACGTCACGAGATCCATGATCCTTGACCTTCCATATACTGGAAACATTCTAACTTGGCCCTTCAGATCCATTTGAAGGCTATAAATGGGTCATACCCAAACTGTGAAAAGGGAGAAGAATTAAACTTTTGAGAGAAAAGTTACTCTGTAGAAATTATTCACGTCATATTGAGTCTGCATCCCTTTTTCCTTTTAAGTCTGAACACATTGTTCAGCCCCCAAGCTCTTCCCTCTTTGATGGAGAACCTCATTGTCTCTTTTATGTGAGCTTTCCTTTGGTGGAGGATTGAAATGGTGGAGGCCCAACTGGAAGGGAATTATTTTCTTGGTTCTGAGACGTGCCAACATGGAATTTTTTCATTCATACACTTATGTTAATCATATTTTAATAGAAATACTCTTTTCTCATCCAATTAATATATTGAAAATATTTGAATTGTTATTCCATGGGAATATTTGTTATGAATGTTGATGGATTATGCTATTATATGTGATAACAATATATATTATCACCATATTCTTGCATATCTTGGTTGTTGAGGACAAGTTTCAGGTATATAGCTTTGAGTCGAGTTCTCAATGGTGGTCTTCATCGAACTTCTGAACAAGGTAGGCTCTTTATCTTGTCTTGTTAGCATCTTTGTTTATATAGTGTACTTGAGATTAGAGTTGATTTCTATAGTCATTCCATCTATTGTGGTTTACCCCATTCCATAGAGTGATTTTCCTCGTAACAGTTAAGTTACAATATCATATGAGGTTGTTGCATACAAGTACGAATGAAGTCAGCTTGCATTAAGGTTCACATATCATATGGCTACCATATGTCGTGTTGCTTGAATTTTTAAGGTGATATTGTTGGTTGATAAAGCGTTGACACATTATGATATTTATGAATGTGGTATAGTGGTGGGATATTTTATCATTGTGAGATCGATAGTTTTCAATGCATGGTACCAAAGCTCGATTTTGAGTCTGAGTTGGCAATTGAGTGTGTTCCACCATATATCATTTGACTAGTTATCATGGAAAGGTTCGTAAGTCGAGGTGACATGAATTAAAGGATATTTAATGCACTCTCTGTTGGTTTTCCCTCTTGATGTATACCACCTTTTTCAATGTGATGTAGGAGCATCAACAACATGTCAGCAACCAACACAACAATGCACAAGGAGGGAGAAGATCCCAGTGAGAGAGAAGCACCAACATTCTCATTTTGAGTTTAAATATCAAATTTAATGTAATAAAGTTTGTAAAGGCTTGAGGAGAGTAGAGAAATTGTATTTGTACAGGATGCATGTAATTTCACTTTAATGGCTGACAGGTAGATGAATCTAGATTCGATTCAGACTAGATGTAAATTAAATATAATTTAATGTAAGTAGGTGAGGAAGGATCAAGATGCTCCTCTTTTGTAAAAATCCCAATGTATTGAGATCATAAGGTAGAATAGTGCAAGAAGAATAAGGCAAGAGAAGAGAATATCCCTCAAGAGAGAATAATTGATACTTTGTTGCAGTCCAATCTTGTAACCATTGTAAAAAGTATTCAGATTTAATAGAAAAGTAGATTTCCCTACATATGAATCTCTATGTATGTGTTCTATGTGAATGAGCATGTGTTTTCTTAATTTTTACAAAATGTTTAATGTGCATGTTTATGAATTCCATGAATGTATAAATGTTCCCTTTGAAGGAATAGATAGAAATCCCTATCTGTGTGAATTTATGAGTGTTCTGGGCTCTCAAGGCTAGTGCAAGGAGTGCACACCAGAGTTGTTGGAAAACTCTAAGAAGTCAGTGCAAAGAGTGTGGTAGAACTCATTCATGAGTTTTGTGAGGAGCATGCCATGTGGGAAAACCAAAACGAGTCATAAACTCGGAAGGGATAGTGCAAGGAGTGGACAAAGTGAACGCAAGGAGTGTGCCTACACTCATAGAAGTGTAAAAGATCAAGGGAAGGCTAGTGCAAGGAGTGCACACTAGAGTTACTGAAAACTCTGAGAATCCAGTGCAAGGACTGTGAAATAACTCTGTCAGAAGTTCTGTGAAGAGTGTGCTAGATGGACGTGCCATAAGTTACAAGCTCAATAGGAATAGTACAAGTCAGCACAGAGTAAGCGCAAGGATTGTGCAGCAGAGTCTGTAAATCCCAAGACTCATGAGGAAAGTGTAAGGAGTGCACGAAGCCAACATTTTTTTTAAGTGTTGGTAAATCTCGGGAGGAAGGGAAAAGAGTGTTAAGAGGGCGTTGAAGAACACTCTGACTGTGTTTGAAATATTAGGATGAAGAGTGTGGGTTCCAGGAGGGAACAAGTAGTTGTTGAAGTAACAAAGCATCAAGCCCCTTTGAATTTGAAGAGTTGAAAGCTCAGGAGAGACAACACAAGTGCGTGCAGAGCCTATGCAAGGAGTGAAAAAGGTGAGAACAGTCTAAGTTCTAGACTGTTAGAGAAGTGCAAGTGTGTGAAGGAGAAATTATTACAAGTTCCAAGCTTAGGAGGTGCAGTGCAAGAAGAGGCCAAGGACTGACCCTAGAAAGGAGAGTTAAAAGGTAGAGCCTTTGAAAGATTGATAAATCCTTCATTGAAGGGAAGCAGAGCTACAACAAAGGAAGAAGCAACGAAATTCATTGATTTGGGTTGCAAGATCATATCTAGGCCATTGGATCAACCCTAGACAAGAGGAGAGAATGAAACAAAGGAGATCAGATCTCAGTCATTGTATATGAGCGTAGGAGAACGAGAGTCGTCGATCAAGGTTCTCGGGCCGCAAGTCTTGGCCAAAGCAGAGTGGATCTCATCCATAGATCCCATCATGCAATGTGAGTCGTAGATCTCACAGTTCAGAGATTTGGTACTACAAGATATTTTGGTCCTTGTGTTGCCAGGAGGAGAAATCCCTGAAGCCCAGAGTCCCCAATTAATCCCAACCATATATTGGGAAGCAAAGTGGGGGCCATTTATTTGTAAACCCTTCGATTTTTGGCTATTCGAAATATTTCAGAGGTAGTCATTGGAAAGTGGCTAAATCCCCGAAGCTCCGAAGAACCGGAGTTAATCCCCACCGTTGATTAACCGGGGAGTCTCGGTCGTTGATATTCTCCCTTCGCAATTTGACATACCGTATTTTGGGAAGTTGGTGGTGATTATAATTAAGAAGTCTTGAAGCCTAAAGCATGAAGTTAATCACAGTCGTTGGATGTGGGAGGAGTGTGAGTCGCAGATCGCCAATTCGGCGTTCGATAGTTCAAAGGTATTGCATGTTGTAGTCGCAGAAAGTCCCGAAGCCTCGATTCCTGGATTGGATCTCTATCGTAGATCAAGGGATTAAGCGTGGACCATTGATCCTTGAACTATTCAATATTTTCTTAGTTCGGCGTTCGATAGAATTGGAGAGTGTTGTGGTTAAATATTCTCAAGCCTGAAGTTCCAGAGCATCGGAGTAACGAAGCTCTAAATAGCACCTTTTAGCTAAGCGCTTGGTTCTATCCCACAGTCATATGATATTTCCACCGAGGAAAAGGGGCTAGTGTATGTGGCTTGATTCCTAGGAAAAATGGGCTAGCACCTGTGATTTTGACTCTAAGGAAAAAGGGGCTTAGAGAAAGAGCCCACGGGTTTTTGTGTGGAACTACATAAGGAAATTAAAGGGAATGTGTAGATTGGAGGGGATCTAGTAGGGTTCCAAGATCTAATTCATCTCTTATGTGAATGATCCTAGATAGGGAGGTCGTGTAAGCCCCCTAGGAGGAGTGGGAGTTTGAATCAAGTGGTATTAGAGCTTGATTTTTATCATACCCTGAGTGGAATTTTTGTCTAATACCATCAAGTGGTTTTATAGATGATGTTTGTTTCCAGATAGTAAGAAAAGGAGGAGAAGGAAGAGTATTGATGCTCTGTGTGAAGAACTATTTGTAAGTGTGCAACAGACAACAGACAGCCAGGTCGGATGAAAGAAAAGGACCAGTTGCATTCTTGGAGTAGAGGAGAGCTTGTGGAGTTCTTAAAGTGAGAAGTTGGAGTGAAACATCTAGAGATAAAGGAGTGCTCAGGACGAGGATCGATCGCAAGGTGTGCACCTACACTCAACAGGACTGTAAAATATCAGAGAAGGTTCCAGCAGATGAACTAGAGGCTAAGCGATGAGAATCTTGGAAGAGGTTGACTGTAGCTCACAATGAGAAAGTGGAATATCATAGAGGAGAGGAGAAAATGGCTACTAAAGTCCATATACAAGGACCAAGAGGATACCGCAAGTAGATGAGTAGAGAGGAGATGTGTAGCATCCCGCTCTGGCGCACTGAGAACACTTATTATTTGAGGACACTTGCTCGCAAGTGATCCGGACCCTTTTTATGATAGACCATTTATATTTGATTATGATGTGATTGACAGATGACATGATGTGTTACTATTTGATGTAGACAGGTGTTATTGACTCAGTTTTGTTGAGTGTGTAGGGTTTTTGACCTTGAGGATGCAGAGGCATCGGTAGAACCCCCTTGGACTC
>SNQJ01S0075133.1:37018-58319 GCA_010110895.2 Picea sitchensis | reverse complement strand
TTGCATACACGCTTGCATTACCTACATCTATGATTGTACATAATGTGTTTCATGTTTCACTACTTAATAAATATGTACTTGATGCTAATCATGTTATTGATTGGAATGTGATTCAGGTGGAACCAAAAGGTGTCCTGCAAGTGCATCCTATGTGCATATTGGACAGGAAAAGAAAACAACTCCAGAATCGAGCTATAGAGCTTGTAAAGGTCCAGTGGACCTGGTACGGTCCTGACGACGCAACATGGGAGCATGCAGATGTTATGCGGGCAGAGTACCCGCATCTTTTTGAAATTTTTTGAAAAACTTGCAGATGCTGTGTAAAGTTGCACTGAGGACAGTGAAAAAATAAGGGGAGGGGAATTGTAGTGTCCCCAAGGCTGAGCCCCATAATGAACCATGTTCTGAAAAGAATTGTAATTATGATTTCTAGGCTGGTGAGCCGAGTTCTTATAAGCTGGAGGCTTATGCGTTATGTGGCTAGAGAGCCTAAGTGTTGAAGGCCAGGAGCTTTATGTTGTACGTGTATGTATGCAGAAGATTTAATAAAATATAAACACCGCCAGGTGCAAACCGACCACGATGAATGAGTGAAGGGGGACTAAGAATCCACAGAGTAGGCAAGGAATTAGGGGCTGGAAGGTGGGAAAGGGACTAAGCGCTAAGCCTAGGGGACTTAAGCCTGGGAATAATATTTTATTATTATTCCAAAAGAACATGTCCCATTTATGTTTTATCCTAAGTTCCTAACCATGAGAAAGGCAATGCATGCCGAGGAATGCATGCAGTTTCAAGGGTGACAAGTGTCCACCCTAATCCATGCAAATAAAACAGATGAGGTAAGCCGTGAAGTCTCTCGCTTCTCCATTGAACCCAGGTAAGCCGTGAAGTCTCGCTTCCATTGAACCCAACTTATGAACATGAACGGCCTGGACTCCTCTGGGTAAAGCAGTCACCTGGGGTAATCCTAAAAAGCTGAAAAATCTTGTGTTGATTTCGGAGATAGCTGGTACATCATTTGTCTGAACAGTTGGAGCCTGTGCATAGGATCTCTGCACACCTCGTGCAATCCTGAAACCAAAACCATGAAGACTATCCCATGTTTGTTGAACCAGTTTGGGAAGCATGTGTCTGTGTTCCCAATTGACTATTGTGGCGATGCAACGCTAGACTGCACAGGGCTTATTGGCCAGTGTAAGTCTGTGTCGAACAGGTGAAGATCTTCCAGGTGAGGGAGGTGATTGTTGTTGGAGAGGTGTAGGGTTGTCAGCCTGTGAGAAACTCTCTTCCAGGATAGAGAGTTTGCTGGGAAGCGTTTTCTTCCAAAGAGTGTCCAACACCTCGTGGCTCTAAGACTTCTAATCTGGCCTATTGCCAAGACCCAGAGGGAGGTATAGCACCGATGGACTATTCTTGTAAAGGTGTATAATTCCCCGGCAGAACAGGCATGGGCATTGAGAGGGAAATCTTTGAAAAGGTGTCCATGTTCATAGCATTTCCGACATCTAAAATGGATGTGTCTCATAGTCTATGGTTTGGGCCTATTCCTCATCTTGGTATTCTAATGTAATTGTGCCCGGTAGAGCTTTTGAGATGTTCATATAGACACATATCCTTGCATAAGATGTGTATTTTCTCTGCTTTGGTAGCTTCAAGATTTGATTATTTACCCGGTATTGCCTATGCCCAAGAAAATTTTCTCTACCTAATCCCCTTCGGTAGGGAATAGAGGCTTAATCCAAACTCCGTGCATATGAGAAGTTTTCCTTTTTTTGGGCAAAGGCGATTGGTCCATAAGCGCAGATAGAGACCAACAGAGTTATAAAAATAGGGTCCATTATCGAATATCCAATCATTGTCCTCTAGGTTATAGAAGACAATCATGAATAAACCCTTGGAGATAAGTTGGACCTCATAGTCCCCCCTTTGGATTCCACCAAGTTTTGATCCAATGCATGAGGTCTCTTTCTAAGGGCTAGAGACCAAGGAATTTTCCTATGAGGGCATGTTCTCGCATGAACTGTGTATGCTTTCCTATCCGAGTGGTTTTGATGATGTACCAAGAATCAGGCTTACGAATACATTTGTCGTATCTAAAGCAACATTTAATAAAACCAACCCTATGTATTATATGCCTCCAAATCCTCCATATAAGAATCTAGGTAGGTCTTAATTTCATGCACACCATATCGGGGTCAATATTGAACATCTCTTAATACCTCCAAGAGAAAACATCATCCAATTCTTGAAAAATGGATTTATAAGTTACGACTTCATCAATGGAACATGAGGCTCCAATCAACATTTTGGCGAGTCCGTGCTTGAATGATATGTCAAGAGGAATGGTGTGTGATATATTACTCAGGTTCCCTTCATGTAGCATGTCATGGGATGACTCTTCTGGAATAGAGGAAATGACAATAACGGTCGATGGAGTTGAAATCCACTCGTGAATCCCCATGGTGTGTTGTTATACGAAGAGAATGGAATGACAATGTCCAACATCCCATGGGGTGTCTTCCATGGACATGACCGACATGATCATAACATCTAGGAAAAATCACATGAAACAGACGGAGATGAATCACAAATAGAGGGTGTATAAGGGCTTGCCGATTGAATGCAGTTTGATAAGCCGGATTCAACTGGACTTAAGGGCATTTGTTCTCCATAGAAAAGATAATCACTAGGATCAGGTACTATCCACTCCGTCATGATATGGGTTTTGATGACAGAGGTGGAAATCATGTTGATTATACCGACAAAAGGAGGTGGAACATCGTGTGGTAGGATTGGGAATGTACCCATCAAACTTGAATCCTTTAGAAGACCTACACCGACATTCTCGTAACTAGGATGTGTCTTCGAGATAAAGAGTACATTTCTAGTATGGGATTCAGAATTGAAAAAGGCTAGTTCGTCAACTGTAAGGACTTTTCCTTAATGTGGGAAACATAACACATGGAAAAGGGTAGACATGATCGCATGGATGGAATCAATCCAACTATGACCGTGTAAGAGGTTATAGTCAAGAGGTACATCAAAGCCCTCGACCACGACGTTGACCTATTTTCCTTCCAACATAATAGACACCAAGGGAAGAACACCACAGGGTTTAAAACCAGAACCATTAAAAGCCTTAAGTGTATTTTGTGATTCATTGAGGGGAGGAGATCCAATGGATTTCCAACAGTTAACTCCATATACGCATGCCAAGGGACCCTCGTCAATAACCATTATACATATATTCTTGTTCTCTACAACAACTTGGATCTGAAATTCTAACCGAGGAGGTAGCCTTGGAATGTGGTCTTCAAAGTCAAAATATTATCAAATTCCTCAGATATGTGGGATCAATTGCACCAATGGCCTTTAAAAAAAAATTCTTCCATTGAGCCGAGACAACTTCTTTGAAGGACTTCAAGAGCTGACATCATTGAGGATGCTTGCACATGTTCTTCTACAATATTGTATTTTTGGGTAGCACGTGCATGAGGATTAAAGGTAGACTTTAAAACAACGCCCTTTCAAGGAGGGTGGAGAAATGTATAGGGACTTGTTCATTCGAGATGAATAGGATGATTGGGAGGTGAATTTCAGGGAGTCGGTTGAACCAACGAAGGTGGTAAATCATCAACTTTCTCCTTTGAAGGAGAATAATCTTCAGTTCGAGTGGTGATTGCAACGGGCCATTCTTCCTAGAATCACCAAGTAAACATAAGGACATACAAAGTGGTGGAGGGAGAGGTTATCAAGAATGACCAACTGGGCCTATTGTTGAGAAGGGAAAGTTTGTGATAAAACAACAAGTGTGGGAAGCCGATCCCTTGAAGGAACTTAGTGACCTCCGCACATCGCCTTCAAAAATATTTCATGTAGTGACTATCACCTCACATAAAGAAAAAGATATCAATTTTTACTGCTTTATCCTTACTTCATCAATAGATTTTGTTTGGGGTTTTTCGACATGTGTTATTATTTTTATCCTCCTTGTTCTAATTCTTCCGCTTTTTAGTTATTTTTTGTCGGCAAGGGTAGATTGAACAGATTTAACCTCATAAGTTTTTCTTGTGGAAGGAGTAGGAGTTAGAGCACTTTGAACATTAGAAGCATTATATTTGGGATTGGTGCGAGTGGTCGATGTGGATTTAGCGTCATCATGGAAGGTTCCAATCATACCATCAACAACATGAGAAGTTTTCGGGGTTGTTGAGGTAGCCAGGTTCAAGGGCTTAGGAGCACGTGGAGTAAGTCGTAAAGAGTGTCCGTTTTTTGAATAAACAAGATCTAGGTACTTAGCGTGACTAATCACATGATCTTCGCTGACAACTCCACCCATGGAAATATCATAAGAGATTTCCATTGATGAATGATTTTGTGAACCATTCAGCCAATAAATGATCAGGAAGGTCCATTTTGATCAAGCTTCTCCTCTGTCTCCACTCATAAACGTGATTGGAAATATGAGTGGCGTATTTTAAAAGGAACCTCAAAATACTCCGCTCTGTCCTTACAGCGGATTGGGAGCTGGTAATGTGCGATAAAAATCCATGGCAAGGTTGTTGAAGTCGTTGAAGAAGCCCCATGGTAATTCTATGTATCCCACCAATTTGTTGCGCACCTTTTCTTCTATGAAGGTTTAATCGCTCTTAAAACAAGACTATAACACCACTTTTGTAGATAACTTGTCATACGATGTTGTTTAACCCACATGCATTTAATCAATAAACACATTCAACACAGAAACACAGAGTATTCACATGAATTACTACCATAATCAACAAGCAATTAACTTTTCATATTAATTCATATACACAATGGAAAACATGATACATAAGAAGCACAAATATGCAAAACATGATTAAAGCATAATCGCATACTTATCTTTGCAATAATGGCAGTTTCACCAACCAAGTACAGACCTTCCGATGAACCTCTCACTTTAGACCGCTTTCATCACCAAAGAAGGTCACCCCTGAAATGGGACTAAGCTCCACCCTAAGGAAAGGGAATCCTAGGCTAGGCCGAGGTTATACGGAAAACAACAAATTAATGACTAGAAGGATTCTTCCCGGGATTCCATCTTATGCCCACTACCCAAGACTCTCATTCCCTACATGCCTGTTCTGCCCGGAGTATACACCTTCACAAGAATAGTCCATCTTGCTATACTCCTCTCTCGGGTCTTGGCAATAGGCCGATTAGGAAGTCTTAGAGCCCTCGGTCGGGTGATGGACACTCTTTTGAAGAAAACGCTTCCCAAAGAACTCTCTATCCCGAGCAGTTTCTCACAGTTCCGACATTAACCTACCTCTTCCAACAACAATCACCTCCCTCACCTCGAGAGATATCACAAGTTCTAATAATGTAATTTACACCGGGCCAATAAGCCCTCGTAAGCCTAGCTGCTAGACGCCATAATAGTCAATTGGGAGCACGTATGCTTCCCAAACCGTTCAACAAACATGGATAGTCTTCAATGGTTTTGGTTTCGTGGATTGCACGAGGTGAACAGAGATGCCAATGACAGTCTTAACCGCCGCATTAAAAATATGTACCCCCACTATTCAAATCAACAATGCTTTTCAAATTTTAGGATTGCACCCCAGTATTCTTACAGGTCAGGCCGTTCATGTTCATAAAGTTGGGTTCAATGGAGAAGCGAGAGACTTCACTATTTCACTCTATCCGCTTTATTTGTATGGATTAGGCGGACACTTGTCACCTTGAAACCGATGTATTCCTAAGATGCATTGCCTTTCATGGTTAGAACTTAGGATAAAACATAATGGGATGTTCTTTTGAATAATAATAAAATATTATTCCTGTGCTTAAGTCCCCTAGGGCTCAACATTTAGTCCCTTTCCCACCTTCCACTCTACCCTTGCCTACTCGGTGGATTCTTAGTCCCCTTCACTCATTCATCGTGGAAGTCGGTTTGCACTGGCGTGTTTATATTTTATTAAATCTTCTACATACATACACGCATAAACATCAACAGGCTCCCGCCTTCAACACTTAGGCTCTCTAGCCACATAACGCATAAGCCTCCAAATTTTATAAGAACTCGCTCACCAAATTCTTAGAAATCATAATTACAATTCTTTTAAGAACATGGTTCATTATGGCTCACTTTGGGACACTACACTCTCCTTATTTTTTTCACTGCCCTCGCAACTTACACAAGACCGGGTAAGTTTTTCAAAAATTTTAAAGATGCGTACCCGCCCGCGATAACATCCGCGATGTTCTTACAAGTTAGCGGCCGTTTCAGACCGCATTCAGGTCCACTGACCTTTACAAGCTCTATAGCTCGACTCGAGTTGCTTTTCCTGTCTAATATGCACATAGGATGTAATTTGCAGACACCTTTTTGTTCCACTAATCATATTCCATAAATCAATAATACATTAGTATCAAGTACATATTTATTAAGTAGTGAAACATGAAACACATTATGTACAATCATAGATGTAGGTAATGCAAGCGCAGGCGCAATTACCCAATTCTTTCCGTGATCTCAAATGGCCCTCAAAATCTTGCCGCCAACTTGGCACAACTCCCATCTTTAGGGAACTCCTGTTAGTTTTCACTTTCGTGAAAACATGGTCAAATTCACTCTTTGAATTCTCTATGGGTTTTGTTACTATCGGCGTAACTTTTCTCACCTGTCCTGAGCAACTTTTAGATTATGGTTAATTTTTATCATTTGATCTTCCATCTCTTTGAGCAATTCAGGCCCAATGACTACTGGCCAGCCGGATTATCCCATCTCACTGGAGTGTTCCACTTTCTTCCATAAAGTGCTCTCAATGAGCTCATCTTCAATGACACACGACATTCATTATTGTAGGTGACTCTACCAAATGCAGTATCTTCTCACACCTTGATGGTTTATCCATCACATTGGCCATTCTCGCGATGTTCTATTACTCATGTCTACCTTCTATCTATCATCGACTCGGGATGATATCACTGCGACCAAAGTTCAAATTGCTCAATCCTTTGAACAACTTTACGTAAATTTATGAATTTCGTCCTATCGTAATAATAATTGTCTTTTAGAATTCCATGTACGCAGTAACTTCTTTTTAGAAATGTCAACAACATTTGTTGCCTCAGGTGGTTTTCAATGTAATAAAATGGGCATCTTTTGTAATCTGAAACCACCACCACCATGATTGAATCATGCTACTTGATTGTTCTAGGTAGTTCGTGATAAAATCCATTGTTACCACATCCCATTTCCATTCAGAAATAGGTAAAGGTCGGTAAACAACTCATTGGTGCCTATGTCACTTTAACCTTTTCCTAATTCCATGCATCTTTATGTATGTATTCAACATTTCTTTCTTCATACTGGCCAAAAATAATGGCTTGATCGTTTTCATAGTCTTCTCGATATCCAGATTTCCAAGATAAGCCACGTTATGAATCTCCTTAGAATTTCCATCTTCAATTCTTTGACATTGGGTACATACACTCGCTTTTTATACATAAGTAAACCATTAGTTCCTAAGGTGTAACTTTCTTTGGTCTGTGGTCTCACATGTTGTTGTAGCTTTGCTAAAATATTTTTGTACTGCAAATCAACATTGCGTACCGCCAAAATTATGTCTTTCATTCGAGCCCGTACATGCTAATGGTTGTAGCATGTAATTGCGCACTTTTCTCGCTTCGAAAGTGCATGAGCCACTATTTCATTCCCTTTGATATGCTTTGATATCAAAGTCATATTCGACAGTAAACTCCACCCATCTGATTTGTCTGGCATTTGCCTACTGATCAAATAAATACTTTAGACCATTATGGTCTCATATCAACTCGAATTTCTTTGCCCATGAGGTAATGTCTCCATTTCCTCAAGGCGCGGACGATTGCTGCCAAATTTCTCTAAATCGCGGAGGGCATAATTCTTTCATGTTCCTTCATGGCGGATTCATAAAAACTATTAAATCCTCTTGGTCAGAACTCTCCCGTTCTCCTACATGCATCTCAGGTAAACTACTGCATCCTTGTTTGAATCTCTAATCTTTAGGATTGAAGCACTAGTTAACTCATAATGAACTCATAATGACCATACCTTTTGTTCTTAAAAGCGGTCTTGTTGATGTCTTCATCCTTTTTATTCTCACTTGGTGATATCCTGACCGGAGATCTATTTTCGAAAATATTTTCGCGATCCTTTCAATTGATCAAAAAGATCATCAATCCTTGGCAGGAGATACTTGTTCTTGACAGTTACCTTATTCAATCACGAAAATCAATGTGCACATCCTCAACGCCCCATCTTTCTTCTTCAGGACTGGGGCTCCCTTACCTGCGACACACTGGGGTTAATGTAACCTTTCTTTAGTAGCTCTTCAAACTGCAATTAAATTGCAACTCTTTCAGCTTCGACATACTCATTCTATAAGGATCTTCGACACTGGAGTTGTTCCGTGCATCAAATTTATAGAAAAATCGATGTCCCTCCTTTGGAATGGATGGAGGACGCGGATGGAAGGATGGAGGAGCGGAGGAAGGAATGGATGATGGAAATGGAAGGATGGATGGACGAATGGATGATGGACGGATGGACGGATGGATGGAATGGAGGATGGATGGATGGAATGGAGGATGGATGGATGGAGGAGGAGTGGAAGGAGTGGAGGTGGATGGAAAGGAATGGAATGGAGGAATGGAGGAAAGGAAGGAAGGACGGATGGAGGAGGATGGATGGATGGAATGGAGGAGGACGGATGGATGGAAGGAAGGATGGACGGATGGATGGATGGACAGGAATGGACGAAGGACGGAGGAGTGGATGGAAGGAATGGATGGAAATGGAATGGAGGAAATGGATGGAAGGAAGGAAGGAGCCGGAAAGGACGGAGGAATGGAAAGGATGGAATGGACGGATGGATGGATGGATATGGAAAGGATGGATGGAAGGAAAGGAATGGAGGAATGGAGGATGGATGGATGGAAGGAAGGATGAATGGATGGAGGACGGATGGATGGAGGAATGGAGGATGGATGAAGGAATGGATGGACGGATGGACAGGGAGGAAGAATTACTGCCATAATCAACCAGCAATTAGCTTTTCATATTAATTCATATACACAGCGAAAAACATGATACATAAGCAGCACACTCATGCAAAACATGATTAAAGCATAATCAGATACTTATCTTTGCAACAGTGGCAGTTTCACCAACCAAGTGCAGGCCTTCCATGAACCTCCCAGCCTTAGACCACACTGCTCATCAGCTCAGCAGTGGGTCACCCCTGAGGTATGACTAAGCTCCACCCCAAGGCAAGGAATCCTAGGCTAGGGTGAGGTTATAGGGAAAACAACACAGAATGACTGGAAGGATTCTTCCCAGGATGCCATCTTACACCCACTACTCCCAAACTCTCATTCCCCACATGCTTGTTCCGCCCGAGAGTATACACCTTCACAAGCACAGTCCATCGGTGCTACACCTCCCTCTCTGGGTCTCGACAATAAGTTGGATCAGGAAGTCTCAGAGCCGAAAGTTGGTGTTGGACAATCTCTGGAAGAAACCACTTCCCAACAAACTCTCTCTCCTGGAAAGAGTTTCTCACAGGCCTGACAACCTGCCTCTTCCAACAACAATCACCTCCCTCACCTGGAAAGAGGTTTCACATAGGCTCGACACAGACTTACACTGGCCAGTAAGCCCCATGCAGTCCAGCGCTGTGTGGCCACAACAATCAATTGGGAACATAGACACAGGCTTTCCAAACTGGTTCAGCAAACACAGGATAGTCTTCACGGTTTTGGTTTTAGGATTGCATGAGGTGTGCAAAGATCCCACGCATAGGCTCCAACTGTTCAGACAAATGATGTACCAGCTATCTCCGAAATCAACACAGGCTTTTCGGCTTTCAGGGTTGCACCCTGGGTATTCTTGTAGAGGTCAGGTCGTTCATGTTCAAACAATCGGGTGGAATGGAGAAGCGAGAGCCTTCACATCTTACCTCATACGTTTTATTTGCATGCATTAGGGTGGACACTTGTCACCCTTGAAACTGCATGCGTTCCTCGGCATGCATTACCTTTCTCATGGTTAGGAACTTAGGATAAAACATAAATGGCACATGTTCTTTTGGAATAATAATAAAATATTGTTCCCAGGCTTAAGCTCCATAGGCTCAACACTTAGCCCCTTTCCCACCTTCCAGCCCCTAATTCCTTTCCCACTCTGTGGATGCTCAGTCCCCCTTCACTCATTCATCGTGGTCGGTCTGCACCTGACGGTGTTTATATGTTATTAAATATTCTGCATACATACATGTACAATAGAAGGCTCTTGGCCTTCAACACTTAGGCTCCCTGGCCACATAACACATAAGCCTCCAGCTTATAAGAACTTGTCTCACCAGCCTATAAATCATAATTACAATTCTTTTCAGAACATGGTTCACTACAGGGCTCGGCCTTGGGGACACTACATTCTATGTACCATTTATCGTCCAAACCTATGAGATTTCACCGGAAGAGACGTAACTGAATGGATTCATCCATCAAAGAGTTGGACGAACACCAAAGGTGAAAGTTCATAACATGATTGTTTGGGTATTCTCCCGGTCAACCGTCAAACTTGGGATTGTCATATGGTAATTTGGCTGGTATAACGGACCAATGGGGAGAATGTAATATAGGATCATCCAAGATTCTAAACAAGTCAGTTAAATCTAAAGTGGCTACAAAAGGAAACTATCTATTCATATAACGATAGTGGTGAATTTGGGGAGGAAGTCTTGTTGGTATACCAGCAGGACCGTTAGAAGTTTGGATGTAAGTGGAGAGTCCTGACAGATTCTGCCATGGAGGATTTGGAGGCATATAGCCCATAGGATTGGGCTGATTAGAAATGTTAACAGCATAAATCAATTTTTTAAATTAACAACACGATATATCAACAATATTTTGGTAACAAAGGAAGTGATGAAACATGTACATCAAATTTTTTTGATGAACACCATAGAAGTTAACATGGATAATGGAGGTCCAACAACTACTTTCTATGAGAGTTTCCATGATTATATCCATGTGCAATTCATCTCTCCTTAATGATTATAAACATGTGTCTTCATTGGTTTTATAGTAGCAAAATATTCTAGTCCAAATTTCCACCATGGTTGTATAGAAATAGAAACATTCTAGTTCAAATTTGGAAATTACTCTTGCAATTATGCCTTTTGTAGCATGTGAAGAAAATTTATAAATTGTAAAGATGTTATCTATCCTTTTTAGGTATAATGAAAGAATAATTGCCTTGGCGGGTGTGGGACCCAAGTGATTTGTTCTAATAGTTTAAATCGTTCAATATTCTTTATTAATTTTACAAATTGGTTACCAACCACGAAGAACATGGTTTTGGTTCTCAAAAGTTAGGCTTTGTAATCGTGGATTGGGAATATAGTTAAATGAAAGACAAGGGACTAAATCTGTGTTACCAGTCAGATCATGTGAGTTATTGAGCTTGACTATCAATACAAAAATTGTGTTGTATCTCATTTCCATGATATGAGTTTATTTGTTGGTATATGTTGTATTTGTTGTTTGTTTAATAATTTTGAGAATTGTTTTTTTTTAATGTATCTTTGATAGTATTCTTTKTCCTACATTAAGTGGTCCCAAAGAAGACYGAGTCTATGGAGAGGAGGAATATGGAAAATAATTAGTCCCACATTGATTAATTACTCAATTTTTGTGAGGTATGGATCTTCGAAGAGGATATGGGAAACCGAAATTAGTGTGATGGCACAAAGAGGATGATCCAGATTGGATCATTATATTTTTTTCATATATATTGATCCTTTTAGAGTGGAAAATTTGGAGGAATAATCTTGAAGGGCCAATTTAGTTGCAAGTCCTATTTTGGGAAATTGGGTTCTGAAAACTTTTAGGGCCATTGTGAGGCATCAAACAACTTTTTTGGGGGTTAAAAATTTCCCAACATAGCTTGAAGTTTCTGAAGCTACTCTATACATTAAGACATTTCCAATGGTGCAAAAATTGTGTCAATCGAAGCTAGTATGCAAAATTTATTCCTCCTACAAGTTGACCACCATGGTATGAGAGGATGCCACGTCAACCCCGTTATGCAAGCATATGGGGAAATCCATGTATATAATTTCAATAGATTCTAGATGGTCCAAAACACGATTACAATTGTTGTTTGAGGAGGTAAAAATCTTTCCCCTAAATAGCTGTCGGGCTATGTTAAATAACGAGCCACTAGGAAGAGAAGGGGTTCCATTCTTTTACATTGTATCTTGTTCCATAGATGAGAAAAACATCTGAGAGTTGTATTGTGTGAGCATAATAGAGGAGGATAGATGTTGTAGCAACCATACAAGCCACAAGTAGAAGTCAAATCCATAGAGAGTGCCTCTATCTTTGTATTTGCATAATTTCTATACCAAAGAAAAGAGAGAAGAAAAACCTGACCTTCTAGTTGGGTTTTCTCCTATATTTGGTTTCCCAGGTCATATCTTTTGTCTATTTGTAGATGGTGTGATTTTATTTTACTGTTCTCTATTTTTTGTGGTTTATCTATTTCATGCATAAGCAAAAAAAATAGTAATTAAATATGCATGAAATCTAGAGGAAAATAACCTTAATAATAAAGATTCTAGTATTTTATTAGATTTGTTGTCACAAACTATTATACTTATATATATCATAGGAGTAGGTTTCGGAGGACCAAGATATCCAAGGATGAAAGCAACATGAATGACATTACAATGATGGTAAGGAAAATGATGGAAATAATGGATTCCATGGAGGAAACCAATAGGAGATGTTTCTTTGATGTGGTGCAAGATGATAGTGATGATGAAGGAAAATAAAAAACTATGTGAGAAGAACGAGGATAGAGGAGGTGACAATGGAAGAGATAATGATTAGAGAAATCAGTGGGATTAGAGGTATACCTAAACTTGGTATTCATATATGTTTTGGAATTTTAAATCTATCAGAATTGATTGATTGGATATGAGAAATGGAAAGAATATTTGAGTTCAAATAGATTAGAGACCTTATTAGGGTTAGGTTTTGTAGTAGAAAATTGAAGACTCATGTTTTCTTGTGGTGGTATAAGTTTTAGTTAAATAGAGAAAGTGGTGGTAAAGAGAATTTAGATTCACGGATAGGATCATGTAATAGTTTAAAATAATTTTTTCCCTATGGATTATGATTTAAATATATTGAGAACATTGCAAAACTTGAATCAAATGATGATGCTAGTGAAGAAGTACATAGAGGAATTTTATAGACTTTCTATAAGGTGTAGGAAAAATGAAGAGAGTCTAGAATCCATTGATATGCATGTGGTTGGTACATGTTATTACATTCAAGATGAGTTCATTGTTTTTTATTTTCATTCACTTATAGAGGTTTATCAAGAAACCTTTAGAATTGAGGATAAATTGTAGCGAAAGAAATATACCATGAGGAGAGGTCGTCACGTCAAGAGAGATCCAACACCCTTTCAAGTTATAGAGATGAGGGTGCACTTTCTAGAGGGGGGTGCACATTCCAAAGGAGGGAGAACTAGCCAAAGGAAGGAACACTTTCCTGAGGAGGGAGTTCTGAAGATGAGGGCGTACTTGCTAGAGGAGAGTGCACTTGCATCAGGAGGGAGTTCTAAATATGAGGGTGAAATTTCTAGAGGAGGGAACAATTTCCACAAGAGGGTGCACTAACCAAGGAGGGTGAGCTTTCCTGAGGAGGGTGCACTTGCCATAGGAGGTTGCAATATCTAGAAGACAATGCATTAGCTAGTGGAGGGATAAAAAACAAGAGGATAGAACACTGCAAACTAGGTCTCAGTTTAGGATCTGGGAAAGGTTGCGGCCTACAAAACAACAACACACAACAAAAACCCTAAACCTAGAATGAGAGATAAAATGAGAGAAGAGAGAATTTGCTTCAAAAATAAGCCAATGCTTCTATTAGTTCATAGGTTCACATTTATAGAGAAGGGACCTACTTATTTTGCATACATAATATTATTCTAATCACAAAATAAGATAAACTCTACTTTATTATATTGTCCCCTATTTTATTAATGGGGTTATATGGAAGACTAGCTTCCTTATGGCCCAATTCCTCCATGTTTAGAGTTGGAAGCATCCCTACTTCCTCTGGTACATGGGGAAGAATATGTTGGACCATGTAAGAGGGACAATTGGAAATGTGGAATTTTTTCTACGAGATGAGGAATGTTGATTGGCTCATCCAAGAGTGGTGGATGGAATAGCTTCATATTTCTTACTTTGATAACAATGTGTATGCCTAGCTGAGAGGGGAGGTTCAATCTATAGGCATGTTCTCCAATGCGTTCCAAAATTGTATAAAGGCCATAGAGTAAAGGATGTAGTTTATGATGATGACATTTCAAACAGGCTAAAATAAAAAAGGTGTATGATGCTTGTCATGCCTATGATTTTCTCTTTTTTGGGCATATTTCAAAGCTTCCATTACTTGTGTTTGGAGGTGTGCAATTTGTTGAAGGAATTGTTGGCCTCGTCTTTATTCCTTTTGTTGGTTATCTATTCCTTGTGAATCAAGAGTGAGAGGCAACTCACCTGGAGAAGTGGGTTGAAAAACCAAACACACTTCGAAAGGAAAGAAGTTAGTAGCTCAGTGTGTGGCCATGTAGCAACTATGTTGCAGAATATGTAAATAAGTATCCCATTGTTTTCTACATGTGAAATGAGTGTGGCACACGATTTACTGCTTATGTTTGGCCATCCATTTGAGGATTGAAGAAGGTGGAGAACTTAAGTTGACAACCAAGTAGTGCCCAGAATGTCCGCCAAAAGGAATTGAGGAATCTTGAGTATCCATCCAAAATGAATGTGTTGGGTAGACCAAAGTGAGGATACACATGTTGAAAATATAATTTTGTTATTCGAGTAGTTGTAATAGTCAGGGTGCATCATCGTTACACACTTTCCTTCACATATACATTTATTAAATCCATAATTGACCATGAACCAGAGTTTATAATAAACTTAAGAGATTAATAAAAAATATATATAAATACACTTCTCAATATTTAACTTGATATTAATTTGTGTTGTATTACATTTTCAAAAAAAAAATTAATTAAAAATAAAAACATTAATAAAAAAAATTAATATTAATATTTTTTTAAGTAATTAATATTATTAAATAATGTTGTAAAAATTACTACATTTTCCAAATAAATTTAACTATAAAATTTAAAAAATCTATATTTAAATAAGTTTATTTTATGATCTTCTTATTTAAAAAATGTTTATTTATTTTTTAATGTTAATTTTGTTTTTAATCTTTTTTAATATATTAATATAGTAAATTGAAATAAAAAATAAAGCTATTAAAAATGAATTGTTTAAGATAGAGTGGTATGGTGGGTGGCTCAACTATGAGATGCCTCCACTACTCATTATAGGTGGTAGTTGGGTTGTGGTACTTGAACTCCTGCCACCTCTAGTATATCCCCATGTTAATAGTTTTGCTATAGTGGGGAGGGGGATCACCCACACCACAATTCACACACCATTTGGGGTCAAGTTTTAATTATAATGGACAAATAAAATTATTATGAATCTATTCTCCAATAAAATTGGCGCTTTCTTTGGGGTGAAGTTTTAGTGATGATGACCTAATAAAATTATCATGAATTCATTGTCAACTAAAGAGGTACTGATATGAAAGAAACATGGTGATGTAAAAAATGTGTCCCACACTTTAGAGAAAATGTCTAGTGGCTTAAGCATTTTATAATCATATACTGACTTTAATGGAGATATCATGGTTGGTATAAGGGTAGCCGTGAACTCACTATAACACTTCTTTATAAAAATTTGAAAACAAATGTTTATATTATTTTTCTTTTAATGTTAAATTGATTATTTTATCTTTTTTAAATGTAATTAGAAAACCTGAAGCATAAAATTTATAGCTCAAGGGGGCAACTCAATTGGCAAGTGTCATGATATGTAGTGTTGTATCCCCTCGACTTACAATCTTCTCTAGTATATTTTCTCTCTTTCTCTCTAGTATAGATTATGAGAACCAACATTATAATAGAATTAATAGTATTTTTTCTTTACCACAATTTTATTTAAAAATAAATAAATAAAATACAATAATTTTACTTTTCATATTTATTTACTAATTTCAACCAAAATCTTTTCAAATTACATTTACTAATTTCCACCAATGTCTTTTCTAATTATATTGTTTATATTTTTATTTACTTTGAATAGTTCATTATTATTAAATATCTATTATTATTAAATGTTTTTTATGTTTTAGTTAGTCTCAATCAACACTTCCAAAATTCTAGTTGAGCCATTAATGTTTCTGAGTATGTATTCAAAGTAATATGGCTTTGTAATAATACTCTTTGACAATGTTAGGATAAATACAAGTTTGATTTTCAAGCATAGCTTTTTCTTAAATTAAATGAAGAACCAATTTGAAAAATGGTGTAGTGTGATTTCAAGATGATATTTCCTACTAAAAAAATTTAAAATACACAAATGTAATTGAATTTCGAGCAAGAAGATTATCTAATATAGATGGTTAAACAAACACACACATAACATGACTCCACTTAGTATGATGCAACATTGTGTCACTTTATTGGTCAAAGGTATTTTATCAATACCCTGATTAAGAGATGAATCAATGAAATTAGGGTGAAGAATTATGTTCTACAATAATAATAACTGACTTATTTAGTTTGGTGTTGACAATCTTGCTTCATTAACAAAAGCATATTATTTGAAATAGTAAGCATATTATTTGAAATAGTAAAATGTTAGTGAAAACTGTGTATATTAATAACTTACTTATTTAGTTTGGTGTTGGCAATTTCACCCCATTAATAAAAGAATATTATTTAAAATACTAAAATGTTAGTAAATATTAAGATAAAAATATATACATTTACATAAAAATGTATATTAAAAAATTTATTATATTTACATGTATTTAGAAAGATATATAAATTATTAAAAATATATAAATTTATAAAAAATATATAAAATTACTGTTTATAAATTCTTCTAAAAAGTTTTAAAAAATCTTATAATTGTACCGACGTTAAATTATATTTCCAAATATATCATATTCAAAACGAATATAGGGTGAGAAAATCCCTCACATATAGATATATGTCTATAATTTTTTTAAAAATAAAAATATAAGCTATATCATATTCAAAACGAATATAGGGTGAGAAAATCCCTCACATATAGATATATGTCTATAAATATAAGCTAGTCAATATTTCATTATAATAATAACTATGGCATGATTACCTATTTTTCAAAAATTACAATATTCACTAATATATTGTAACAAAATATCCCAAAAATACAATAAAATTACAATATTCACGAATATATTGTAATAAAATCTCCCCAAAATTACAATATTAAGGAATATTGTGTAACAAAATCAAATTTAGGATTTGTTTGTAATTACCTAAACAATCAATGTGTAAAGATTTCTGACTAAAGATTTTATTCAGATGTTGAGTAGACAAGTCCCATCTAAGTTTCAACTCGTACTGAGACTTTAGTCATGTTGTGTAGACTGATACGAAGGAAGAAAAAAGAAAACAGACCAAAAGCGTTGTCCGATCTTAAATGCATGAAATCACATTTGATATGAACGAGGAATAATTAGACATTAAAATAGTTATGTTTTAAATATATTTAATTGAAATAATGGAAAAATGAGACTTTATATAAATGACAACATTAATGAACGTTATATCCACATTGCCACCAACTCTATAAATCCAATTTCATCTTAGAGATCTATTCTTAATCCTTTTAGTGATTGATTTGAAGAGAGAGAGAGTCCTCTAGGTTGGAAGGTCTAGCTTCTAGCCTCAAGTTGGTTTGTGATTACCTTTGTGATTTTCCTCCTCAGCCAAGGCAATTTACAGAGTGATAACATTTTGGCACTGTTATCCGCGAGCGAAGGTGAAATATTCCCTAGGATAAACGACAAAGTTCATATTTGAGTACTGATGGTGAGCAATAGTCAGACATAGAAAGGTTGTACATCATTCACTTGGCGACTCCAACCTTGAAGAATCCCTGTAACTACGCCCTCTGAAATTATGACCTGGGGAACTATGCCCTCTAGAAATACACCCTCTGGAACTATGACCTGGAACTATGACATGTGGAACTATGACCTATGGAACTGTTACTTGTGGAACTATGCCCTCTAGAACTATGACCTCTAGAACTCATACTGAGACTTTAGTCATGTTGTGTAGACTGATACGAAGAAAGAAAAAAGAAAACAGACAAAAAGCGTTGTCCGGTCTTAAATGCATGAAATCACATTTGATATGAACGAGGAATAATTAGATATTAAAATAGTTATGTTTTAAGTATATTTAATTGAACTAGAAATAATTAGATATTAAAATAGTTATGTTTTAAATATATTTAATTGAAATAATGGAAAAATGAGACTTTATATATATGGCAACATTAATGAACGTTCTTTCCACATTTCCACCAACTCTATAAATCCAATTTCACATTAGAGATCTATCCTTTGGATGAAATACCAAATCAATCCTTTTAGTGATTGATTTGAAGAGAGAGAGACTCCTCTGGGTTGGAAGGTCTAGCTTCTAGCCTCAAGTTGGTTTGTGATTACCTTTGTGATTTTCCTCCTCAACCAAGGAAATTTATAGAGTGATAACATTTTGGCACTGTTATCCGCGATCGAAGGTGAAATATTCCCTAGGATAAATGACAAAGTTCATATCTGAGTACTGATGGTGAGAAATAGTCAAACATAGAAAGGTTGTACATCATTCACTTGGCGACTCCAACCTTGAAGAATCCATGTAGCTACGCCCTCTGAAATTATGACCTGTGGAACTATGCCCTCTAGAAATACACCCTCTGGAACTACACCCTCTGGAACTATGACCTGGAAATATGACATGTGGAACTATGACCTATGGAACTGTTACTTGTGGAACTATGCCCTCTAGAACTATGACCTCTGGAACTCTGACCTCTAGAACTACGCCCTGTAGAACTATGACCTATCGAATTGTGACCTGTGGAACTATGACCTATGGAACTACGCCCTCTAGAACTATGACCTGTGGAACTACGCTCTTTGGAAGTATGACCTATGGAACTATGCCCTCTGGAACTACGCCCTCTGCATCTATGCCCTCTGCAACTACGCCCTCTAGAACTATGACCTCTGGAACAGTGACTTGTAGAACTACTTCCTCTAGAAGTAGGCCCTCTGGAACTATCACCTGTGGAATTATGACCTGTGGAACTATGACCTGTGGAACTACGCCCTCTGAAACTATGACCTCTGGAACTACGCCCTATAGAACTACGCCCTTTGGAACTATGACCTATGGAACTACACCCTCTGGAACTATGACCTCTAGAACTACTCCCTCTGGAAATACATCCTTTGGAACTATGACCTTTGGAACTATGTCCTCTAGAACTACACCCTCTAGAACTATGACCTATGGAACTATGACCTCTAGAACTATGCCTTGTGGAACTATGACCTATCGAACTATGACATGTGGAACTATGACCTATGGAACTACGCCCTCCAAAACTATGACCTGTGGAACTACGCGCTCCAGAACTATGACCTGTGGAACTTTGACCTATGGAACTATGCCCTCTGGAAGTATGACCTGTGCAACTATGACTTGTGGAAGTACGCCCTCTGGAACTATGACCTCTGGAACTATGACATATAGAATGTTGCTCTCTGGAACTATGACCTGTGGAATTGTGACCTGTGGAACTATGACCTATGTAACAACGTCCTATGGAACTATGACCTTTGGAACTACGCCCTCTAAAACTATGACTTGTGGAACTATGCCCTCTGAAAATATGTCCTCTAGAACTACGTCCTCTGGAAATATGACCTGTGGAACTATGACCTTTGGAACTGTGACTTGTGGAACTACGCCCTCTGGAACTATGACCTCTTTCATGATGACCTCTAGAACTATGCCCTGTAGAACTATGACCTATGGAATTGTGACCTATAGAACTATGACCTGTGGAACTATGCCTTCTGGAACTATGACCTATGGAACTATGCCCTCTAGAACTATGACCTGTGGAACTACGCCCTCTAGAACTAGAACCTATGGAACTACACCCTCTGGAACTATGAAATCTTGAACTATGACCTTTGGAACTGTGACATGTATAACTACACCCTCTAGAACTATGACCTATGGAGCTATGACCTCTAGAACTATTCCCTGTAGAACTATGACCTATGGAACTATGACATGTGGAACTATGCCCTCTGCAGCTATGACCTGTGGAACTATGCCCTCTGGAACTCTCCCTCTAGAACTACGCCCTCTAGAACTATGACCTATGGAATTACACCCTCTGTAACTATGCCCTCTTGAACTATGACCTTTGGAACTATGACCTCTGGAACTGTGACTTGTGGAACTACGCCCTCTAGAACTAGGCCCTCTGGAACTATGACTTGTGGAATTATGACCTTTGGAACTATGACCTGTGGAACTATGCCCTTTGGAACTATGACCTCTGGAACTATGACCTGTGGAACTACGCCCTTTGGAACTATGACCTCCGGAACTATGCCCTCTAGAACTACACCCTCTTGAACTATGACCTCTGGAACTACGCCCTCTGTAACTACGCCCTCTGGAACTATGACCTATAGAACTATGCCCTATGGAACTATGACCTGTGGAACTATGACATGTGGAACTATGACCTGTGGAACTACGCCCCCCAGAACTATGACCTATGGAACTTTGACGTGTGTAAGTACACCCTTTGGAACTATGACCTTTGGAACTGTGACTTGTGGAACTATGCCCTCTAGAACTATGACTTGTGGAACTACTCCCTCTGGAAATATGACCCGTGGAACTACGCCCTCTGGAACTATAGCCTGTGGAACTATTCCCACAGGTCACAATTCCACATGTGATAGTTCCAGAGGACATAGTTCTAGAGGTCATAGTTCCAAAGGGTGCAGTTCTGCAAGTCATAGTTCCACAGGTCATAGTTCCTGAGGGCGTAGTTCCACAGGTCAAAGTTCCATAGGTCATAGTTCTGGGGGGCGTAGTTCCACAGGTCATAGTTCCACAGGGCATAGTTCTAGAGGTCATAGTTCCAAAGGTCATAGTTCCACAGGGCATAGGTCTAGAGGGCATAGTTATAGAGGTCATAGTTCAAGAGGGCATAGTTCCCGAGGGCAT
>SNQJ01S0075131.1:1086-37132 GCA_010110895.2 Picea sitchensis | reverse complement strand
CAAAGCAGATGAAGGACCCCCCGCAAAACCCTGGATTTAGCAATGTTAAGCTCCGTTGATTTTTTCATTATCGCCATTTGATGTTGGCCACACCAATCGCGTTGTGAATAGCATCACTCGTGCTTTTCTTAAAGAAAATGATTGGTAACTTCTGCTGCTAGTCATTGCCGTGGCTAAGGCGTTCGTTTTTATCAGCAAATATCCAGCGCTGTTTCAACATAGTTTCCAGCACTGTGTTTCAGCCCAGCGCTGTGTTTCAGCTGTTACAGCACTGTGTTTCAGCATAAGTTCCAGCTCTGTTTCAACATTGTGTTTCTGCATCTGTGTTTCAGCATCTGTGTTTCAGCATCTGTGTTCCAGCATCTGTCTTCCAGCTTCTATGTTCCAGCATTTGTTTTCTAGCATCTATGTTCCTGCATTTGTGTTTCAACATCTGTGTTCCAGCATTTGTGTTTCAGCATCTGTGTTTCAGCTTCTGTGTTCCAGCTTCTATGTTCCAGCATTTGTGTTCCAACATCTGTGTTCCTGCATTTGTGTTTCAGCATCTGTGTTCCAGCATTTGTGTTTCAGCATCTGTGTTTCAGCTTCTGTGTTCCAGCATCTCTTGTGTGTGCTCCATAACCAACCGATTGCCATCAATGACAACCTTGACCATCTGCGTCATCTCTGCTATAGCAATATTTCCAACAATCAGGACATTTCAATCAACGATACGACAAGAAATACAAAGGAAAAAGAGCAATGTAAGAAGAAAAAGTACTTCAACCCTTAGAAGGAACATCTCTCCCCAACAGAGTCGCCAATTCAGTTAGAAAGGAAAAACTCTCTATGGCCAAGGGTAAACCACAATAGACAAGTATGATTGTAGAAATCAACTCAATTCCAACATATGCTATATAAACTAATGTGAAATATAAGAAAGAGGCCTACCTCGATCCATTGTTTGATGATGTTCCACTGTTAAGCACTTTGACCCAAAGCTTTATACATGCAAGAAGTTCTCAACCAACTTGCAGAGACAATACATAGTGATTATATAAAAGGGGTTAGTACATAAGATAGCATAATCCATTAATAAACATTACAAACACGCCCATGGATAATAATCATATATTTGCAAGATACCAATAGGACGGGAAATGATTATTTCTATTAATAATTGATCAGCAGAAGTGACAACATTACGAACTTCCATGTCGACACGGTTCGAAACCAAGAAATCAAGTTCCTTCCAACTAGGTCTCCACCACTTCAATCCTCCACCAAAGGCAAGCTCATAGGAAAGAGGCAATGAGGTCCTCTCAACAATAGGGAAAGACCTTGGAGGTTGAACACTGTGTTTAGACTTGAGGGATAAAGGGATGCAGACTCAATATGAAGTAATTTCTCTAGAGTAACTTTCCTCTAAGAGTTGAATGCTTTCTCATCTTTTCCATAGCTCAAAATTGTTCTCTTATAGGCTTCATAATGAAATTGAAGGGCCGACTCAGAACATTTCCAGTATATGGATGGCAAAGCATCAGAGATCTTCTATCATGACATCGAAACCCGACCTCATTTTGTATTTTTTGGCACAAATCTTGATATACGCGAGCTGTAGTGGAGCAGAAAGCGTATACGCATCTTGTATAACTGATAGGGAGTGTATATGTGGAAAAATGTATATTTTTAGCTCTCGATTCCTCAAAAAGGGATGATAAGTCTGCATAGGGAAATGGAAAAAGGCCCTCTGTGCAAGATAGCAATGGTGAGGAAAAGCTTGATATAACATATGCCCCCTAATGTGTGAGATTAGAGGAGTATCTGCGATGGCCAAAATACATCATAAATAATCTAGAAGTGGAGTGGTACAGAACTAGCTGGACGAACTCAATTGCTCATTAAATTATGTACTGACTTTGCATACATGGATGCCAAGAATACAATGCAGATCCATGTGGAAAATATACCGAACAAGTGTTCATGGCCATAAATAGGAAAATTCAAATGCGGTTATATGCCAAAATATTTCATAGTCACGAACAAGGCCCAGTGAAACCAGTCTCAAAATCAATCTGAAGATATCTGTATACCATGAAGTACAATCTGATCTCCCATGATCACTGAAGTCAAATAGGTACTAGTCCAATGAAGGGGAAGCAACAACTTAGGAAAGTTGCTGCCACATAGTGATGTATTCAAGTCTTCTACACTATCTGCCAAAGGTGCAAGTCTACATCATGTGAATAAAAGAGTTGAGTTCGAACATGATGAGATATCATTTGATTACTGGTCATTGAGGTATATCATTAACAAATGTGAGACAACCTACCAATAATGAAAGTAAGTATCAAGGCATCGAGTACATTCCTACATGTGTGAAAAAGGAGTCGATGCCGAACACTTGATAAATCCATTAATCAAGAGAGATTGATGTATTCCCATCTGTCAATGGTGAGAGAGCCTACCACTAATGATTGCAAGCCTGAGGGTACTCATAAAAATCTAGGTCCCATATCCAAAATAAATGAGTTGAATTCGATGGAAAGAGACCCACTGAGGCATCTCTCATCAGTCAACACGAGGAACAAAGCATGAGCTTCATGATTTGGTGGAGATCGAACAAATAACATGTTCACGAACCAATGACCATGTGCATCTTTCGCGTGTGCCAAATGCAAGTGGTACACGAAAAGGACCCTCTGAATATAAGCGAATGATGAAAAACTGCTGACAAAGGCAAGGAAACCACCAATAAGGCTAATGGAATCTAAGACATTGCACGAATCCCAAAGTTTGAATAGATGTCTTGTTGTCGAACACAAGGGAAACCACCTAGTCAACGACCAATGATGAAATGTCGATTGTTGGTTTCAAGGCGACCTACCAATGATGAAAGTAGGGCCAGGGTGCATGATAAAACCAAAGTATCATGTGATTTTGAGACAAACTGAGGGTATGGACGACATGCAAAGTCAAGATTTATGAGGAGTGGCTGACACAGGTTGATAGACTTCCTTTGAACAAGAGCATGGGACATATGGTGAACTTTGGCAGCATAGACTTAATGATGTGACAATTAGATGAAGAAGGCATCAATAACGTTCTCTATAGAGACTAGAAGAGTAACCAATCGATAGAGAAAACTCTATAGCGAGATCAGCTTCCTAAGGCCATGCTAAACCCAAAATTATGATGACACAAGGACTCAATAACTTTGTGCTCCATTCAAATGAGACACGACTGCTGCCAATTACAATATAACACTCCCTTCTCGCCCGCCTTTTTTTGTTTTTTCATAAGAAATGAATGCTATGATACAGAGGAGGGAACGGGTGTTGAAAGTAAGAAAAACTAGTTCCAGCAGTGGAATATACCTATGCTTAATGCAAGGAAATGCATGTGGGAGATGGAAAATCGGGGTGATGTTCCCTCCAGGGTATAGGGTGTCAAATTTCGAAGGATATAAATAAGGCTCTGCTTGGTTGAGGATGCAAATTGCTTAGGCAACGGTTTATAATGCAAAGCGAGAACCGGCTAAAGGCTCAATACTACAAGTGAGGGCATGAGATGCAATCACAACTTAACACCAAAAAATGTCCTTTTTATATTTTTTAGTCTACTTGGTTTGAAAAGGGGGTAAACTTGTGTCAAATAGATGTCTTTTCAAATCCAATTTACGGGTGTGAAAAAGACAAGTTCACTCGACAATCTTTTATTTTTTTTATAGTGAGTCAGAAAAGAGATTAACTAAGACTCATGACCTTTCAAATCCAATTTTAACGAGTGTGAAAGGGACAAATCACTCAACAATAATTTTGGGTTTTTAGATGAGTCGAAAAAGAACTTAATTAAGGCTCATTAGGAAGATTCTAGGAGGCAAGCCATGGGGGAGGCCAAGGCTCCCGTACCGATATTTTGTGGAATGTCAGTATCTTACGAAGAATTGAAACAATCTTAGGAAGAACCAAAGCTCTCCAAGTCGAGGAGGACAAAGTGCTAACGGAGGTTATCGTCTCAGTGTTATAATTGATAATGTCTCTTCTTGGAAAATACATAGGCGGAGGCATTGGATACCCCACAAGACCATCCCAATCAAAGGGAACCTCGTCAATACTTGGAGGGAAAGAACTCGGGAAGATTAAAACTCTCTCTTGTTTAGAAGGTGAAGTAACAGAAATGATAAGGACATGGCATAGAAGGTATATAACTAGAACCATAAGAGCAGGATCGACCAAAAATTGCATTGGCGCAACCGCTTCCTTAGACTTATCACGCTCTGAGAGAATAGTGGGATCGATCGAATATTGCATAAATACGACCACTTCCTCAACCATTGGTTGAATAGGATGTGAGACAACAAGGTCAAGATGTGCATCACCCCAAAAAACAGGAGTGTTGTCGGTCGAACATTGCGTCGACACGATTAATGGTTGAATAAGATGGAAGATAGCAAGGTCAAGATACACATCACCCCCGAACATAGGAGAGGTGTAGGTCGAAGATTTCATCGACATGACCACAGGTTGAACGAGATGTGAGACAACAAGGTCAAAGGATGCATCAACCCCTAAAGGAAAAGAGGCATTAGCCGAATATTCCATCGGCATGACTATTGTATCAACTAAAGAAGGAATAGAGTGTTGTGAAACCATAGATGTGTCAAAACCCGAAGGGCCCTTAGGTGAGCCCCACGCTTCTAGTATCCCAGCAATGATAGGACACAAACGGGTAAGGTGACTTCCTTCACAAGTCCTGCAAAGGAATCTAGGCTTATGTTCGAAACGTCTAGGCTTCTCAATCATATAAATTCCCCCAGCATGACTTGCAGTGGCTGGTGACATGCTCCCAACATGACTTGCAAAGGCTAGTAGAAAATATCGAACATGACTAGCAAAGGTTGGTGATGGATCCCCAACATGACTAGCAGAGGTTGGTGATGGATGTGCAGTGTGACTAGCAGTGACCAAACATGTTCCCCCAGCATGACTTGCAATGATTGGTTGGAGGTCTTCAACATGACTCACAGAGGTTGTCGACCAATATCCAACATGACTAGCAGAGGTTGGTGATATAATTCCAGTATGACACACAGTGACTGGACTTGTGCCCCCATCATGAGTCGCAGGGGTTGGTTGCAGGTATTCAAAATGACTCGCAGAGGTTGGTGACCAATCTCCAACATGACTAGCAGAGGTTGGTGATATAATGCCAATATGACACACAGTGACTGGACTTGTGGCGGTGGTGAATTGCGGCATTTCAGAACAAGGTCTAAGGAAAGATTGGTTATGATAAATTGCAGGTCAGGAAGAATCCTGGTTTACACCATGTCCCTTTCCAACAGGATAGTATGCTCTTCCATACTGATTCATAAAGGGTTGTAAGGGCATCGAAACTGAGGAAGCTGCTTGCAAAGAGAAAGCGACATGACAAGGGTTACTCATGTGAGGATATATGTTTCCCCTAGATGAAGGAACTTTGTGAGGGGGGCTGCCCATACTATAAAAATAATTCCCCCAGGATGAAACACTAGAGGGTAGACGGAGGTCCGCCATGGGAAAAGTGTTCATAGAAACTGACATAGTAGGAGAAGGATAAGTGGATGGAGTGTGACAAGTAGAATGATTTCTTAATTGGGAACTTACTTCTCGCATAGTGGATTCGTAGGAAGGAAGATTCCAACCTCCTACTGTAAGAGGTGTTTGAAGGATATGACTCCCACCAAACGAAGAGGGATAAGAAGGAGGCATCATGCCCCCTAACCCAAAAATTGTATTCGCATAAGGAGGCGAGACAGAGGATGGAAAGTGAGAAGACATATCAGACATACCATGAGAAAAATGATTAGAGATCCAAGGCATTGACTGAGTGCCATAATGTGAAGTGGAAGAATCCATCCCCATGAAATGAGTGGACATCATGGGGGGGGGTAGTAGTAAATAAGGGAGCAAAAGGAACTCCACTATCCATGATAATGAAGACTCAGTATAAACTCTTAAGTGCAACTAGTAATCAAAGAGCATACAAAAAATTCAAACGGCCAATATGCATGCAAATGGGCTAAAGTGGTTGAGTGGCCTCCCTTTCTAAAGAAGGTATGTCTCGTCTGAGAGGGACTTGAGACTCCCTACTAAATTTTGGAGGTAACATAATCAGTTATAGAGGCCCTCATAGGCTTAACAAACAGTTATTCAAATCCCCTCAGAGAGTTAATCCTCCATAAAGGATGTGTGTTGTTCGACCCCTATCTGACTCAGGATACAAGCAAAATAACCCCTGCAAGTAACCTATGAGATACCTAAGTCAAGAATCTAATGAACCACTGTATAAATGATGCACAATAGAGAAGTCATAAGTCTGGATGACCGTATGGGTAGGGTAGCAAATCCTGAAACCTTGAAAGCACCGCCTCTCACAGAGGTATGGGTACTATCAAGATCCCCAAATAGGAATAAATGCATAGAAATATCTTTGACACTAGGTGAGTATCCAGGGGTTATCCCTTCAACTAACTTTGTGTGACCTCGTTCTTAACTGCAATGTGAGCGGAGCCTCCTGATATTACCAATTATAGAATGGACTTATCAACTACTTGTCTCAGAGACATATGTCGATTTACTTGCCTTGGAAAAGTTGACTCACAAAATCCTATTCCAAGGCACTAAATCCTAGACTAGTTTGTGCACCCTAAAAAATAAAATCGTGACTAATCAATTTTAGTTTAAAGTGTAAATTTTATTGGCCATGGTTACTTTTCAATGAATGATATGCTAATAAAAGAAGTGGAATTTTCAATTTCAACTCTGCAATTCAGAAGTAAAATGCAATCTTTCACTAAATGCACTAAGCTAATGATAAAGATTCAAAGACAAAAATGCCAACCAATGCAAAATGCCTATTTTTTTGTATTTTCAATATACTAAAAAGAAAATGCATGGAATGATGAGCAACCTAATATATAAATTCGACTATGTATAAAATCAATAACTCAAGCAGAATACCAAGAAACCACACAAATAGTACACAGAACAAGGACAAATAAAAAATGGAAAAAAAAGAGAAAGACTCTGCCCAAAAATTCAACTCCAAACAGGTTTTTTGTCATCCCAGATAATCTCAAAAGACACTACAGAGACCTAAGAAGGCTCAAAAATATTCAAATCCCACCCAGTAGTCACTAAACCAAGCAAAAAAGCAAGGGGAAGTGGTATACGTGACTGTTCAGGAGAACAAAGTGTAAATACACTTCTAGTAGTGAGACAGGAAGCATGTATATGCAACTATCAAGGTAAAAAGGTCGTATATGATTTAAAACAAGGCCAGTCAAGGGAAAAAGGATGAAAACTCAGACCCAGAGGGAATAGGACATGTCAAGCAATGATACGACAAGAAATACAAAGGAAAAAGAGCAATGTAAGAAGAAAAAGTACTTCAACCCTTAGAAGGAAGATCTCTCCCTAGCAGAGTCGCCAATTCTATTACAAAGGAAAAACTCTCTATGGCCAAGGGAAAACCAAAACAGACAGGTATGAGTGAAGAAATCAACTCAATTCCAACATATGCTATATAAACTAATGTGCAATATAAGAAAGAGGCCTACCTCGATCCAACTTTTGATGATGTTCCACCGTTTGGCACTTTGACCCAAAGATTTATACTTGCAAGAAGTTCTCAACCAACTAGCAGAGAAAGTACATAGTGATGATATAAAAGGGGTTAGCACATCATATAGCATAATCCATTAATAAAAATTACAAATATGCCCATGGATAATAATCATATATTTGCAAGATACCAATAGGACAGGAAATAATTATTTCTATTAATAATTGATCAACAAAAGTGACAACATTACAGACTTTCGTTTCAACACGGTTTGAAACCAAGAAACCAAGTTCCTTCCAACTGGGTCTCCACCACTTCAATCCTCCACCAAAGGAAAGCTCATAGGAAAGAGGCAATGAGGTCCTCTCAACAATAGGGAAAGAGCTTAGGGGTTGAACACTATGTTCATACTTGAGGGATAAAGGGATGCAGACTCAATATGAAGTAATTTCTCCATAGTAACTTTGCTCTCAAATTTGAATTATTTCTCCTCTGTTCCATAGGCCGAGTCGGAACGTTTCCAATATATGGAAGGGAAAGGATCATAGATCTTTTGTGGTGACATGGAAACCCGACCTCATTTTGTATTTTCTAGCAAAAATCTCGATATACGTGAGATATAGTGGAGCAACAAGCATATACGCATCTTGTATAACTGATAGGGAGCATATATGTGGAAAAATGTATATTTTTAGCTATGAATTCCGCAAAAAGGGATGATAAGTCTGCATAGGGAAATGGAAAAAGTCCCTCTATGAAAAATAGCAATGGTGAGGGAAATATTTCTATAACAGCTGGGGTATTATCTTCAACTTCTTCCTCGATGTCTTGGTTAAGTAATTGTATGGTGCGAGCATGACATAGTTATTGCGGTCTCCCAAGTTATAGTCGTTGATCTTCAATGTAAGAATACTCTCCAACTAGAGTTGTACTATGCATATCCCCTTCTGGAGTTACATGATGAACACTATGTAGTCAAAGTCCCTCAGGATGATTTCACAACTCACAGCGCTAGTGAGAGGTAGGATGTAGTTGGGAAGGATTGATTGGATGAGATTCACATTCACCAAGTCATCATGGTTCTTTCTTTGTTTCTCAGCAGTAGGTCAGCTAGACCGACGCTGCATAGTCGATGGGGATTCTTCCAATGCTCGTGTCAATGAAGCTTGTACGCCTACGGACATCACCTTTTTAGTCATGAGGTCTATTAGGATCTCTTTGACAAACTTTTCTACTTGGATAATGTTGTTCAACATGCATGATCGAGATCATATATCTCGGTTCATTGAGGAAACACTCAACGTAACAGAAAGGGTGGTGAGATCTCAATAAGAACTGCGTGAAAGCAACTAGTTCTCAATGGGATCGGATAATCACAATTAGAAAAAGTGTTCTCGGTGCAATGCTTGACGGGATAAATAGACAACGTCGTAACGGACTCCTCCAACGGGCAGGAACGCCTCAATCAATGCAATTACATCTGTTATGGTGCGGTCCCAACGATCCAATGGTGAACGTTCCAGAAATAACTGTGTTTCTAGTTGTTCTAGAGTGTCATTATAATAGTCGAAATGCCTCCAACGGTCATATTGCTTTGTCATGGTGAAGTTCCAGTCGATGTTCTATTCTAGTGAGGTTCAAGTTCTGCAAGCTTTTCGTCTTCTCTGGAACCTCCTGCAATTTTTCTATCTTTGCTTTCTTCTTACTGAGCTTCCTTTCTTTCTTTCTTGTGATTTGAGTCACTGGGTTCCTGTTTCCATTTTGATTCCTTCCTTCTATTAGCATAGTAACTTCGCATTGTTGAGGATATTTCACAATATTTGAGGATAATGCTTCTTTTCTTATTGTTTATGGAGTAGGTGCTTTACCCTCCTGCATGGATATGTTCTTAAAGTCTTCCTGTGTTCTTTTAAATTCAACAGCTAGGTCTCTCGTCCTCAGTTGCTTCAAATTGTCCTCTTGTTCTTCAATTAAGAGTGATATTCTCCTAGCCATGAAATCCTTTAAGTCTTTATTTTTATGTTTTATAGCCTCTTCTTCTTCTTTCCTTTGGATCTAATCTCTCTCAATCCAGGTCTTTCCTAACAAAAGTGCAAAAGGAGTGTTGTTCTCAGAAAACTTAATGACCTCAAATTATTCTTCCCTCGATGCTTCATGAGCACTCATAAGTACATGGGTAAGTCTTCCACATAGGGTTATCAAATTTCCTTTAAATAATCATATTCCTCCCAGTGAAGGAACCATAACAGGATTTCCCAAAATTTCCGAAGGTCTTTCTGTCATAACGTTCTCCTGTGTTTTTGCATCCAATACACAATCTATGTCGAAGTATCCTATTCTTCTTTCTATGAACTCTTTCTCTTTTAATATCTTTGATAAACTGATGTCTCTGTGATCATTCAGTGTTTCTTTAATCTTCAATAATATAGTCTCTGATTCTTTATGGTTCTTGAGCATATTATTAGTCTCTTGACCTTCCTCATGGTCTTGTCTCATGTTCATCTTTTCAAATTTAGCAATCATTCTAGGGAAATCTAAAACTTCATGTCCAGTAGCCTTACAATAAAGGAAAATAGGACTTCGACCATGGCATTCCTTAGCAAGATGCCCTGATCTTCTACAATTATAGAAAAGAGTCAATCCTCTCTTTCTCTTGAATGATACCCAACCTTTCCTGTATTTCTCACTGGGATCATAGTGGTGGATCTGCAAAAATATCTTTCTAGGATCTTGCATCCACTTGTTAGTCCAACAATTCTTTCTATGCATAGGAATAACATATCTTTAACTAGTTCTATCATATATATTCATATCATATCTTCTTTCTTCTTATTGTGCCCTAGTTTTCAGACTAGGAACAAATCTATCAAACATACCTAGATCCATTCTTTAGAAACAAAATTTTCCACTTATCTTATCTTTATCAGAGAACAAAAATTTAAGATCTTACCTCTTTTCTTCAGGTCAAGCTTCTTTTCTTAGCACAGAGCTTTGCAAGTCAAGTAGAGTATTGCGCACCACAACAACAGATCTATGCATATATCTTTCTTCTTTTCTTTAGTTCCCAACGATCACAGTTTCAGGTCTAGACAATAGAACCATTTATTGGCACAAGGGAAGACCTGAGTTTCAATGCTTCAATAGCGCGCCAAAAAAACCCTAACTACCAACCCTTTCGGCAACACCTACGAAGCAGATGAAGTCTCACCCAAGGTAGAGGCAGGGGGGGTTGCAGGACTCAAGTGTCTACAATCTAGCTGGGACAAAGATCTGTGATTATAATACTTAACAGAGCACTTAGTAGTTAACATTCATTAGCATTTAACCCTTATAGAGCAGCGCAATATTCAACAATATCTAACACATCCAAGCACTTAGCACATAGAAATAGATCAGATCTAGCATTCATTCATATTACTAAGCACTAAGACACTATATCAGATGCATCTAACATACAAAAATATGACAACACTAAGAATAAATCACATCAATCACACAAATCAAACATAACACAGGATATACGTGGTTCACCCACAACGTGGGGCTACGTCCACCAACTCTTCGTCTTCTTTATTATCTTCTTTCAATCTTCCCACATGCATAGAGCCACAAAACCAACTCCGCATAGAACAAGATATCTTCGCGTACCTCACCAGATCCTCCTTCCTCGATATTGACATAGCACAAAGCCTCTTTTCAATCACTTGCACTCAATTCTGCAAGTTCTCAACACACAGTATGCACAAAGCCTTTACAATCACATATATCAACTACTTACATTGCTTTCACTTAGCATGATATCACCCTTAGCACGACCTACTTGCATCACCTATATTTCTATTTATACATTACAAAAGGGGCCAAAGCATGGGTAAACCCATGGGTCGACATCCCATACTCGTTACATAAACCCTAATCCCAAAAAGGCCCACAAAAAGAGGAGAGATCCTGCGATCTCCACTTCGCCTGGTGCTTTGTCTTCGACCAGCCTATCGAAGTCCAAAAATTGGTCAAACATGACCATCGTTTCCACAAAACCTGGTCGAGGGCCAAAAAATATCCAACTAAGAAGAAGAACTGGAAGATTAATTTGTTCTAGTTACTAGAGAGAATGAGAGGAGGAGTTCAATCTCTAAGGAAGAGAATCCATGAAAGGATTGCACTAGCACATGCAATAGAAAGATCAGATAATTCGAGGAATAGTTATAAACTGGAGCATAGAAGACTCGAAGCCCAGACTAGAGAAAAAGAGGGTCGCAGACTTGGTGTTGTCTAGAAAGAAACCGATGTTGGAAGGAGAGGGAACCAAGGGACAATGTAGTTGTGAAGGGAATCTCTTGCATAGAGGAAATCCATATAGGAAGGCATCTGATAAACCCCATGGAGGCCCTGAGATCAGTGGGGAAGAAGATATACTTCTAATACTGCCAGAGAGGTGGAGGAGAGTAATATAGCCGATACCTTTCTTGAGTTTGGAAAGAGAACCTAGAAAACCTGACCTGAGAAGAAGGTTGTGAGCTTGATGCTGAGGGAACACCTAATAAACCTTTGAGAGGTTGTGAAAAAGAGAGGATCTCTAAGAAATTTGTAAAAGATTCCCTAGTGATATCATTTCTTGGAATAGGTGTGTCTAGAGTGGTAAGAGTGAATGTCTCTGAGCCTATTATTGGGTGTAGAGGCGAACACCCACAATGATTTGGATGGATGCAACTTGTAATAGATAAGTATTCTCATAGCCTGTGAAATTGGATTGTAAAGTAAGTTTATTATCCTGTGAATATTTAAGGGATGTGCATGTGTGTTTGATGATTAGGCTGGCTTTTATCCTGCATGATTGTGTATTTAAGCAAGGAACTATATGGTTTTAACATGCTTTCTACACCTAAATGCTTGATCCTCATATAGTGGTTTGAATTAAAAGAAATAAACAATGATTTTGTTGACCATAGACATAGTTTCATGTATACATGTCTATACTTCCAGTTGTTTTGGATCTCCTGGAAAAAGGGTCTATTAAGCTCAGGAGAGGTAGTACAGGGGTGAACAAATCCTATGCAAGTTGTGTAGAGGTTAATATCTCTCTATGTTCTAAATTCCAGGAGAATCGCAACAAGTGCGCCCAACTTCATTCAAAGTATTTCCAAATCTCAGAAGGTATAATTCTCATAGAATGTAGACCAAGGATGCAACCTATGAAAACCATGGTTTAAATCCCTTGTTGAAGGAAAGAGGAGCCGCAAAGTACATAAGAAGCCACAATGGTCATTGATCTGGCTGGAAGGATAGATTTGGGCCATTGGATCATACCCAAGAAGGTGCTAAGTTAATAGGGACTCCGAGAGCCGGGAGCTCCCAGGTGAATGGACATTGCAACATCCTAAATGCATCAAAGGTGACCTATCGGACTGATAACTTGAAATTTTATCAAAATTTGGTGCTCATTTACCCGTTGTCATGGGATTCATTCCATTTTTAAACACCGATCCACTTCTCGATCATGAAGTAACGCGAGTCGTAGATATGAGGATATTATGGATCTCCCCTGACCATTGGATCTACATCATGGTTATTCTGGTGTTGACCACTCTGGGAGAAAAAGGGTGTTAAATGGTTGGAATCCCCGAATGTCGATTATGTGAAGTAACGTGAGCTATAAATCTGAGGATACTTCAAGATATCTCTTTTGACCGTTGGATCTAGACCGTGGTCACTCTAATGCTGACCACTTTGGGAGTATAAAGGAAAATAAATAGCAAAACCCCTGAATTTTGAAATCACGAAGCAAAGAGGACCACCGATTTGAGGATACTTAGGGATATCTCTTTTGACCGTTGGATCTAGACCGTGGTCAGTCCAACACTGAACACTTCGAGAGTAAAAAGGAAACTAAATAGAAAAACCCCCGAACGTCTAAGTCACAAAGTGACGAAGGCCATAGATATAAGGGTCCACATGGACATATATTGACCATTGGATAGAGGATATTGAAAGGTCGGTTGGAGGGAGTTTGGGACTTCGAAGCTCCAGGAAATTCTTCTAGTAGGAGAAGGAGGATGTTCTCGAAGAGTGTCATCCTGGATTGACATGACATGCTGATGTCACCTAGGATGACATGGACCCATATTATGCGTTCCACATGTCATCCTGATTCATGCTTTTCACATACATTATGTTCCAAATGGAACTTGATACGTGTCACCCATCGATTGTGCCACATGTCTTCTCATTTTTTTCCACATGTCACCCCCTGGTGCGTAGTTGCTTGACTTAATGACTAATGGGACCCTGGGAGTTCAAGAGTTTGGAAATCTAGGAGGCTTAGGGCATTAGAACGCATGATATAATAGAGCCGAATGTTAGAGAAATGTGGTAGGATTCCTAGGTTTCAGGACTCCTGAGGATATGCAAGTATAGAAAAGGGTGTTCAACGTCAGAGTGTCGAATCACCAAAGCGTCGAAATTCCTTAAGCCTATGTGTTGAACGAGGGTGTGTTAAGAACCAAATATCAATATAGCATAGAAAAACCTCATAATAATTACTCAATGCCTTGAAAAAGAGAGAATTAGGATAATAAGCCTCTCCGAGGGGGCAACCTCCCTATGCCCACATAAATGTACAATTACAAGATGATTCCAAATGAAAATGTCTCCTTGGTATATATAGGAGACTAGGAGGTATAATTACAACTAATGGAATAAAGCCGACATAAATAAAATAACGTTACGAATGTAATATTCCCCAATTAAGGGGTAATGAGCCACTATTTATGGCTTAACATTCCCCTCCCCTTGAGACAAGTTTTGTCCGCAATGCTTGAGTAAATCTTGATGCTTCTATATAAAAGACTCATCTTCCCAAGTGGAATCTTCAGCCACTAGTTTCCTCCATTTAATGAGATACTCTGAAATGGATCTATTCCTTAGCTGGCGAATTCTTGTGTCAATGATGGCTTTCGGCTCCAATATGATGTTTCCTTCCTCATCAATTTCTGGAAATATAGTTTGAACTGGGATCTTGTCACCTATAACCTTCTTTAAGCATGAAACATGTAAAATTGGGTGTACTCATGAAGATGTAGGCAACTCCAATTTGTATTCCATAGTACCAATAGTTTGCAACACCTTATAAAGGCCATAATGCTTTTGTGATAATTTATTATCCTTCTTGGCTTGCTTGAGGGACATCTGTTTGTATGGTTGTAGTCTTAAAAACACCCAATCCCCTACTTCAAAACTTCTTTCACTATGATGTTGATATTTCAACTCTACTTCAAAACTTCTTTCACTATGATGTTGATATTCTTGTTGTTTCATGGGATTTTGTGCCATCATTGGGTTGTCCTTTAATATTCAGAAAACATGTTGTTGATGCTCGATGTGATCTTCCACTACTTGAACCTTAGATTTTTCTTTTAGATAAGAAGTGATGGAAGGAGGGTGTTATCCATAGAGTTCCATAAATGGTGTCATTTTTGTTGCAGTATGAAAGGAAGTTTTATACCACCATTCTGCCAAGGGTAACCATTTGAACCATTGTGTTTGTTTATCAGAGACAAAGCAACGAAGGTATCCTTCCAAACATTTGTTCACTATCTCAGTTTTTCCATCAGATTGTAGATGATAGAATGAGCTATGATCCAATTGAGTACCCAAACAAGAAAATAATCCTGTCGAAAAATGTCCAGTGAAGATGGGATCTCTGTCACTTACAATAATATTTGGGCTTCCATGTAGCTTTTGAACTGTATCCATGAATGCTATGGAAACCATACTGGCTTTGAAGGGATGAGAGAGTTCACAAAAGTGTGTGTACTTGGTCAGTCTATCAACAATCATCATGATGACACTCTTTCCTTCAGACTTCGGTAACCCTGTGATGAAATCCATGGAAACCTCCTCCCAACGTTGACTTGGGATTGCTAATGGTTGTAAAAGACATGGGGTCTTAATTTTTTCCACCTTATTTTGTTGTCAACCCAAAAATTCTGCCACAAACCTTTGAACATCAATTTTAAGGCCATCCCAAAAAAATTCCTTCTCGACCCTATGGTAGGTTTTCAAAAATCCCGAGTGCCCTCCTACTGGAGAGGTGTGCAATTCCAATAGTACATTTTGTTTGATTTTGGATTTCTTAGATAAATATAAGCGATATTTGTACCATAGTGAATCATTTTTCCATGTAAATGTATCTGATGTACTGGAATCCTGCTGCAACCTTTGAATGAGATTCCACACTTTTTTGTCACTCTTCCTGATCCAGATTTTATGAGTAGAAAGAAATGAATACAGATTATTAATAGGTGCTTAACACAAAATAATAGAGATACAGTAAAACTAGTTTTCTATTGAATAATGAAATAAGTTGAAACTGTAAAATGCAGTTGAAACAAGCTTATTGGAATGGTGGCGGCTTATCTCTGAGAAGAGATGTGACGACAACGCGCATTCGCAAGAAGATAGTTACAATGAGGATCTGAAGGCCCTTTTACAATAAGAAAGAATTCCAAAAACCCTAGACATCCAAAAACCTAACCCTAGGAGATGAAGCGCCAAAAGTAATGTGGGCCCTGTTTGGGTAAGTTAGTACATCAACTTCCTGTGGTCGTAACTTTTGCATACAATCTCTGTTTTAGGTGTGTGATAGCCCGTTGGAAAGGTATCTTATAGGAGATTCATTTTGGGGGCTCAATCATTCCTTAGGCTATCATTGAGGATATCTATACAGAAAAACCTTCATTTAGGCCCTCAAAATGGCCCCGGAAGTTAAAACTGCTAAAAATAGTAAATTGCCAAAAATGTCAGAAAACAGTTTTGAGCCAGTTGGAAAAGGTGGGTGGCCACCGATATCCATCTAGATCACTTCCATTCATCCCTTGCTTCTAGTATCCAATCAGGTTGGATGATCGAGATAACACAGTGAAAGGCCTCAACATCTTCATCCTTTCTTGAAAGTGCATCTCCCATAACATTTTTCTTCCCTTTTTTATAGACGATTTCAAAATCATAACCCAATATCTTGGTTACCCATTTTTTTTGTTCTTCTAAAGATATTATTTGTTCCAAGAAGTATTTAAAAATATCATGATTTTTTTTTTTACCTTGAAGTGCCTACCTATTAGGTAAGGACGCCATTTATTCAATGCATGTAGTATTGCCATCATTTCCTTCTCATAAATGAGTTTTTGTAAGTCCTTTCCCTTGAGTGGTCGAATTTATAAATATAGGGGCCTTCCTTCTTGCATTAGGACAACACCAATTCCATTTCTTGAGGCATCACATTCCACAATAAAGGTTTTTGTGAAGTATGGAGTGGTTAAGACAAGAGCTTTTCACATCACCTCTTTAAGTTGTTCAAAAGCTTTAGTTGCCTCTGGAGTCCATGAAAATGCATCCTTCTTAGTTAGTGTTGTTAAAGGTGATGCTATTCTTCCATGGTTCCGAAAAAACTTGCAGTAGTAACCTGTCAAACACAAAAATCCTCTAAGGTTCTTCAATGTTTTGGGAATCGACCAGTCCATCATGGCCTTAATCGTGTTAGGGTCTACCTTGACACCTTCATGAGATACAATATGAACCAAATACTCTACCTCCTTCACTCCAAAGAAACATTTGGATGTTTTGGCATATAGTTGTTTGTCCTTTAATAGTTGTATCACCTTGTCAACATGTCGTACATGATCCTCCCAAGACTTTCTATATATTAGTATATCATCAAAAAATGCTAACACAAATTTTCTAAGGAAAGGATTGAAAATGGAATTCATCAACCCTTGTAATGTGGAAGGTGCATTTTTAAGGCCAAAATTCATGACCAAAAATTCATAATGGCCTTCAGGAGTTCATAATGTTGTTTTTGGGATATCTTCTGACTTCATTCTAATCTGATGATACCCTGAACGAACATCCAACTTTGTGAAATATATTGCTCCATGTAGTTCATCTAACAATTCATCAATGATGGGAATGGGAAACTTATCTTTAATAGTGATCTTGTTTAACTCTCTATAATCTGGACACATACGCCATGAGCCATCTTTCTTGAATACCATTACCATTGGTGTAGAGTAAGAACTTTGGATAGGTCTAATAATGCCAGCCTCTAACATTTATTCAACCATGCGCTCAATTTCACTCTTCTGGGCATAAGGGTATATGTATGGCTTGATGTTAGGAGGAACACTCCCAGGAATTAGGTGAATATCATGATCATGATTTCAAATGGGTGGAAGACCTTTGGGAATATCTTCAAATACTTTGGAATTCTTATCAATGATCCCTTGGATATCTTGAGGAATAGATGGATTAGATTTTCGAACATCTAATGAACATAGTTGTGCAATAACACCTTGATGCCCCTTTTTCAATAATTTTGTCATGTCATTAGAGCTTATCACCTTACTGGGTTTGCCTGTGATACCTCTTAACTCAATTTCTTTTCCTTCCAATGAAAATTTCATGAAATGTTATTGAAAATTAAAAGCCATTGTTCCTAATGATTGTAACCATTTGATTCCTAGTACAACGTCAGCACCACCCATGGGTATATCAATTGTTGGACTATTCATTACATATTCCCCCATATTAAGATTGATCTTATTGCATTTTCTTGAGAAATTGATAGTTCCTCCATCTGCAGTCATTACTTGAAACTCTGGCGCTAGATATCAAAGCAATTGAGAGCTTTGGCTAATTTATAGTGAATGAAATTATGAGTACTGCCACAATCAATTAGGACTATTACCTTTTTATTTTTGATATATCCTTTTATCTTGAGGGTTTGAGGAGTTCTAATTCCATCCAATGCATTACACAATATCGTGAGAGTCAACTCTTCAGACGAAATTGCTTCTACATTTTCATGTTGAGATGGTTCTTGTTCTTATTCTTGTTCTTCTTTCTCTTGACAATCTATGTAGAATAATTTCCTCTCACCATACTTTTGTCCCTTAATGTACTTGCTTTCACAATTAAAGCATAAACCTTTTTCTTTTCTTTCCTCTAATTGTTGAGGTGTCCACATTGTAGGTTGAGGTGTTTTAGAAGGAGCATTATTCTCTCTATAGATGTTAGGATTGGTCCTTCTATTAGCCATAGCCATATTTTTACTTTCAACATTTCTTGCCACCCTAAATGCATTCTCCAATGATTTGGGTTCCCAAAGGCGAACCTCATGTTGAATTTTATCCTTTAAAGTTCCTATGAATACATCAATCAAGTGCTCATCTAGAATATTTGTTACCTTTATATTCAATGTTTGGAAGTTCTCAATGTGCTCTGTAACTGAACCCTTTTGCTTGAGATTTATTAATTGGCTAAAGAAGGTATTGCTCCTTGTATCCTCATAGTGTGCTATCATTTCTTCCATGAAAATTGTCAAAGTGATGAGTGATTTGTGAGAATAAAGCCATCGATACCATAAAAAATGATTGCGTTCTAAATATAAAGAAGCAATTTGTACCTTTTGTGTATGTGGCACATATGTAGATCAAATAATTTCTCCATTTGAAGTATCCATGTGATTGGGTCCTTGCCATCAAACTTCCTCATATCGATCTTAGGAACGTGGTTGGTCTTCAACCCAAAGTTGGAGTTTCTCCATTGTTGAATCACCTTCCTTGTGTCCTCATCATGAATTTCATGGGATACATTTTCACTTTCAGTTGTCCTCTCTATTAGGAATTTTTTCAATCCTTCCATGATATCCCCTTTTAAACCATCCATATTAGTATTTATTGCCTCAAAATTATCTTTCGTTGAATCCATCATCTCTTGTAGTTCATATTTTGTTACTATCTTCTTTTTTAAATCATTTATGTCCCTACACATTTCTTCACCTTCATCAAGAGTCCATGTAGGATTGTCTAGAGGCTTATTTGGTGTAGAAGTTCCCTTTTTGGGTGGCATGTTGGCCAGTTATCACTTTTGAACCTTCATTTTGAGGTGGTTCTGCTAGATATTCTTTCGTCTACTGTATCTCCAAAGTTTCAGACCTTCTGGGTATTAAACTTTATTTTTTGTAGTTCTCTGATATTTATTCTCTGCAATTCCATAGGTCTGATCAAAATTGGATGTGCCAAATGGAATTTAAGGTGACTTCCCCACAACTTGTTGATTTTTTTCCTTTCTAGGAGAGCTCACTTGTATAGCGTTCCCCACACACAATAATTGATATAAAATTCTGAAACTCATACCAAAAATACTACAGCCTGTCCACTATCCAATGCAACTAATCTCACTCAATTTGGATACTCTATGAAGAAGTTATGATTTTTTTACCTGGAACACCTTCTTGAGACTAATCAATAGGACTAGTCATATACCCTATCTTCCACAGGGTGTATCTGCAAATATAATATGACCCAGAAGATGAACGTTTTACCACAAATACCTTACTAATTTCTGTAAATATCCTCTAGAGTTCAGGGTCTGAAACATTACAAAAAAAATTTTATAGCGATAATTTCGCAATGACTCAGTTCAGGATGATTCCAAACCCTGTCTTGAACAGGTTGTATCTCCAAAAGTATAAGGCCTCAAGAGCTTAAATTGTAACCTAATGTACCTTTCTCCGTATACTAAATATCCTCCAATCCGTTCTTTATGAAACATTGTAGAAAAAAAGTTATAGTGAAAATTCCAAGGTTTCTCAAATGTAGCATGGAAACCCCAAGACCTTGAGCTATGATACCATATGTTAATAAACAAATATCAATATAGCATAAAAAAAACCTCAGAATAAGTACTCAACGCCTTGAAAAAGAGAGAATTTCAGATAATAAGACTCTTTAAGGGGGAAACCTCCTTATGCCCGCATAAATGTACAATTACAAGATGATTCCAAATCAAAATGTCTCCTTGGTATATATAAGAGACTAGGAGGTATAATTAAAACTAATGGAATAAAACCAACATAAATAAAATAACATTACTAATGTAATATGCCCCAATTAAGGGGTAATGAGCCACTATTTAGGGCTTAACAGGGCAAATCTCAATGGTTGGATTCAGTGGATTGATCTCCACCATAGATTTAGGAGTGAAAGGAAAATATGGGAATTTGGAACTACAGGAAAATTCCACACATGGACAAGAAGGTCGAAGGGTCGAAGGCCTGGTAATCGTGAAATCATGGGGAAAATTCCGTGTAAACACCCCTCTAGTGGCCATGTCAATGCTAAAGGATGAAAACCTTGGTCGATTATGTGCCAGGTGGGATGGTACAAATTAGGTCAAGCCACGTGGTTTCCACATGGCCTTTGACCAATGATTCCCGAAGAGCTTCGGAAAGGCATAAATTCCAATCCAGAGCTTGGATTTGAGCATGGTAATAGTCGTTGGAAATATATTGACGAGCAGAAGATGATGGAGATCTCAGGAAAATGATTCAAGATGATTGATAAAAGTGAAAATTTGATTCCCCGTCCCTTAAAAAGGTATTGTATGGGTCATATGTGTGATAGAGTGGTATCAGAGTGAGAAACAACACTTGGCCTACTTGGGCTCACAAAAGAGTCAAGTGATTATTTTTCTTTCTTAGAAAACTTTAAGGGAGAGGGAAACCTTCCATACCCTATCTAGTAGAGCATGATTCAAACACAGGCCTGGATGGGGTGGAGAACAATGATAAGACTAGTTTAGCAAGGCTAAGATGAGCCTAATGAGAGTATTATTGTCATATGGAAATTATCTGCATAAGTTCCTTAAGGAGAAGGATACATATTAAAAATCCAGTTGGGTTTTTACCCAATGAGATTGAATCATTCTAGACTGTGGTAGAACAATCCTATCATTTCTTTTGGGAAATTATAGACATACCTACAAAAGTGGGATTATGCCAAGAGGAATTAATAATAAAACTTGGATCCAAATGGCATAAACCTGTTTTAAGGAATACTTGAGTCCAAAAGGAAAATGGATTGAATAGGTGGCAGGAGTTGCCTAAAAGTGGGCTTATGAAGCCTATGTTAATTAAAAGTGTTGATTAAATGAAGGATATAGAATTGGGAGTACAATCCTCCATGTCTAGATGCCTTATGGAAGTAGGTGAGATCAACCTACTTGACCTATCATAACTGGAAAATTTTTACTAGGGTAATCACTCTTTGTAAAATAAAAGAAGTCATGTGGACTGAGAATGAACCTCATGGAAGAATTGAAATGCCATTAGAAATTTAAAAATCTCATGGTTGTGCTAATGAAGTATGTGTCCCTATTAACTTAAGGGTGTTCCTATGTAAGAGGGATAGCTCTGGTGACCATTTTTTGAAAAGGGAGAGCATGTGCAAGTCTCTGATTTCCAAGGGACATGAGAAACTAATTTGTTTATGAGTATGGGAATTATTGGGAAACATTTTTATAATCAAGATGATAAACATATCTACATAAATATGGAGTGATTGAGTGAGATATCACCACAACCTCCCTTTCTTTGTGGATAGAAAAATATTCTTCTAGAATTCATGTGGGAGCAAAAGAGTGACCTCTGTCTCTGGTTGTTGCTGAATAGAAGGATTAATGAAATGTTAATACTGAATGTGGTAAAGGAAGTGTTCAAACACTTCCAGATGACTAATGGGTCAAGTTTACATCCAAAGGTGGATGGTATCCATATAAGGTAGGGCTTGGTATGGTCCAATATTAGTGAGAGGGAATATAGGGAATCCATATAAAAATTTCTCTTAACCAAAAATGGTTTGAGGAATGAAAAAGAAGCTTGATAAGTTGTCTTGTTGCCTTGGGCATTGTTGGAATTTCCCAGACGGTATTTATGGATTTTTTAATAACTTTATACTAGTTGAGGAAAAAATTCCTTCTTACTGGTTGTTGTCATTTGGAAAGGGGGACATAGTTATGATTATGTCTGTTAAAATTTCCATGTGGATATCATGTGAATGAATGCAATCTCTTAGCAGAGAGAGCGGCTCAGTGTTGAGTATCTCTATAAGAATTGTCATAAGAATGGTAGTAAGATCCTTGGGAAAATGATCTAGAAGTTGGATATGTCCATGTGTATGAATTACATGGAAAGGGGGCAATCAATGAGCTTGCATGATGAATTTTTAGCTTATTTTATTTATGCCAGATTTCATGGATTTAATGCATCGTCAAGTTTCTTGATAGAAGGATTGATATTAAGACCGAATTTATATCAATGAATGATGTTAAACGTGCAAATGATGCACATGTATGATGTATGAGTGGAATGTAAGGAAATAATTGCACTTGCCAATATTGAATGAATACCATGGCTGCATGGCTGACTCTATTATGAAGAGTCATGAAAGTTTTGTTTTGAATGATAGTTTGAGGGGAATGGGCTCCAGTCCCTCAGGAAAGGATAGTATAAATAGATGAAAGAGTAAATGAGCAAGGATGCTATGTTGTCATGATAAGAGGCAACATGATTATTCCTTTGAGGATCGCATGAGAATGATTGTGAACAATCATGAGTTGAATGATTTTAAAGTAAATATGTATGTGAGTTGTGAAATATATCTATGGTAGCTACACATAGGATTATGATTATGCATGTTGTTAAGTACATCATGGATGTAAGTTAACAAAACAAGTAATATGTGTGGATAAATAAGTTGGATGCATAACAAAGATGCATGTTTATATTCCTTATGGAATATTTGGTAAACAACTGAAGCTAAATCAAGGTTGAGGCCATCAAAGATAGCGATGGATATGCAATAAGGAAGTTACATGCCAAAGGATTTCCCTGTGAAGGAACTGTGTAAAGACTCTGTCAGGAGAACAAAATCACAACCTTAATGAATGTTGAGGATTAAGTAGTGAGCTACAAGCATATTGATATAAGAATCCTGGATTACATTCTAAAACAAAATGTATGAGTGGAAGACTAACAAATGAATGTTTACCATTTTGATAACTGAATGGTAATGTACAGAATCCAAAAGTTCATGATTCATTATGAACAAAAAGTTTGCTACTGGAGCATGTTGATGTATCTAATAGGTTAGGGTGAGCATAACCAAGGATGCGCAAGGAAAAGAGTATGGAGATTCCAATAGGGAGTAAATTGCAGAAGAAAATAAGAAAAAAAAAGGAGTAATACTTCTCTCACCTTAAAACTCTGAATTGCTTAATAGAGTTGTAAGCCTTAAAAGAGTAGTTGTGGAAACAAGTACAACTGGAAAAAAAATAAATTAAATTAAATAAATTAGTAATTTTGAATGAATAGGCTTGGTTAAGTTGTGATAAGTAAAGGCAATGAGGCATTGGAAAATAAACCAGTTGGACTAAAAATCCATGGATGTTTCGAAGGAGTTGGACAAGGGAAGAGTTAATTGACCCCTTCCTTGTTGTTTATTGTATTTCTCTGGTATGAGAGATTGATTTACTAATGAAAGTAAATGTTTTGACATCATAGTGATAATTGAGAATTGTTTGTGTTGCACTCATGAAAACATTAAGGATAATGTGATGAAGTGCATAAAGATATGCTAGGACATATCTGAAAATGTTTTATTTATTTGAATGCTATGATTCAAGACTTTTTATTTTACATGACGACTAATATATTTGTGATTTATGTCATGTGTAGAAAGAAATTGGAGTTGTTGATAAATAGAGTTGCCAATGATGGACAACATCAAGCAAAGGATGACTATGAGAAGGTTGTGATTAAAATATTGTTGAAGGGACTTTAGGAACCCCCTGGAGCACTACTGATGAGGTAAAAATTAGAAAAAGGGTGTTAGTAGCCAAAACATGTATAAAAAATTTCATGCCTGTATGGCATAAGTTATGAAGGGATTTGGTAAGAATCCCTTCTGAAAATATTTCATTATCTTACTGATATGTGAATAATTTTGAGTGCCTATTGTATGCCATTACTACCCAAGCATGGTAAGATTCAGGAAAGAAGAATCTGAATAATAAAGAGAGGAAGTTTATTCCAATCAAGGATGAGTTATGATAATTCCAATAAAATGCATGAGTAAGGATTACCATGGGTACAATGACCAATATATAGAGATTGGGAATAAAGGTGCTCATAGTTAGCATATTGCATCAAATGCATTGAGGAAATGCATGTTTACATAAGAGGAAAGACAATGGATTTCCCATTAAGAAAGGAGGACCTTCCATTACTCTACTCGAATTGTAGAGGTGTTAAAGAAAATAGAATTTTGGGTGGCCATAAGTGTTGACACCCTAGTTACTAATGAAGGAAGAATGTTTGGGTGCATTCAAGAGAAAATTTTAGTTTCATATGTGTTGATTTGGGATCATGATCATCCTGTAGCAAGAAGCATAGTCCTATTGTAAGAGTGAATGAGAATGATTAAAAATATGATGAAGCGGTTGGTTGAGCTCCAACACACCATGGAAAAGTTATTGTGCTAAGTATGGAACACTTGAACCCAATGTAAGGGTACATTGGGTATGAATGTGGGCACATTGATTAAAATCAACTGATATTTGAGTTTCATTTCGAAAATTTGGTATGTTGAAAGGATGCATACATAATAATTATATTTCCTTTTTCTTTGTACCCTTGAATAGAAGAAAATGACTTGGACTGTTAGTATATATGATTTTGAAAATATAATGTGCGTGAAAAATAACAATTTGTTTGGTTGAGGAATGTTGAAATGGAAGGAAGAAAATGGTCTTGGATATGCCAGTGTTGTAAGACCATAAGGAAGATCAATTTCCTGGTAGGCCAAACTATAAGAATGGTATTTCGTTTTTGAGAAAATAAATTTGATCGTTAGTATGCACGGTTCTAAAATTTTTTGGGAGCCACTGCAAGTGTGCGATGAAAATATAATGTGCATGAAAACTAAAAATTTGTTTGGTTGAGGAATGTTGGAATTGCAAGAACAAAATGGTCTTGGATATAGAAATGTTGTAAGCCCATAAGGAATACAAATTTCCTACTAAGACAAACTATTATGGGAAGGAAAGTCCCATACATGTGAATCTGATTCTTGTGTTGAAAAAATCTAAAAATAAATGTGGAATTTGGAAATATGTGGGTGACAAATCTGCAAGAAAATTATGAATTTGAAATTGATGATTATATCTCATAATTTTTGTATACCTGTGATACAGGTGAGATGAAAAATATCTATCTAGGGAGGACAGATCAAGGATGTCAATATGGAAAGCATGAAGGAGGCTACTGTTGAGACAAGAGAAACCTATGGTAATCCATGATATCCCTACAATATGTTGTGTTCTGGTAACACAATATGGAGGGATGCCTCAGTAGAGAAAGTCTGATAGACGCCTTGACTGTAAGGATCAATGAAGTATTTAGAACTCTTCCTATGTAATAAACCCTTTGCAAGGAAAGATGGATCGCTTGAGGGAATGTATAGGAGAGAAATGGATGCCTGGGCTTGGGCCTGAAGGGTGAGTGACTGCAGGGAAGAGGAGACTTTGATAATTCTTATAAACTATTGATTTGGATCATGGACATAATGGGTATGTCAAGGAAAAACAATGAGCTGAGATAACAAGACCAGCATGTGGAAGCAAATCCACAAACTGCACAAATAAGTATTGTGATAGATTATTCAATTTTTCTCTTGAATTTTGAACAACAATAATATGTTTTCGCATGAAATTGTGATTAATATGGTTGTTGTCCAAAATTATTAAAGGCAGGTGACGAAGGACAAGGGTATGGAAATGACCTTATCAAGAAAGAGGAAAAATATTTTTGAAGAAGTTGAATGACAAAGGCATGACATGTGTTACTGAGAAAGAACATCGAGGATGGTGTTACCTTGAAGGGGGAGGGGATTTTAATACCCGTGTTTCCCCTAGATTGTAATTAATCATTACTTATGATTACCATGCTATGACATGTGAACAATGTAAATGTATTATTCTTTAGATTGCTAAAAAAATTGATTATGGGGGTGAATCCTTGAAGTAATGGCCATAATATCATTAGAGGAAAGAGTGAGGAAACAATAGAGAGGGTTCATTATGTCAAATGACCCAAATTCTCTTTGTTGAAATAATAATACTGATCCTGATCCCAAGGAAAAAATAGTTAATGAAAGAAGGACTGGTGGTTGAACAATCAACTACCCCAATTAATGGAAGCATGGAGGTTCTGGTTGAGGAGACAAAAAATTGTTAGCCCGAAGTACCACATAATGCATTTTTCTACAAGCCTAGATTGACCCAAGTTCCTTCTAATAGAAGGAACAGGATAGGTCCAAAACCTCCCTGGGGAAAAAGGAGAGGGTGTAAAAGAGAATAAGGATGGAGAGAAATAAGGGATACCAATCAAAAAGAGGAAGAGTGCATGAGGCTCTCTAGCTGAGAGCAATAACTGGAAGATTATGTTGTTCTGGTTACTGGAGAGAACCAGAGGAGGAATTTGATCCTTGAGGAAGCAAATATCTAAAAGGATTGCACTAGTGCATGCAACAGAAATATCAAAGAACTCATGGAAGAGTTATGAACTAGAGCATAGAAGACTTGAAGACCAGATTGGAGAAATAGAGGGTTGTGGGCTTGGTGATGGCTGGAAAGAAACCTGTGTTGGAAGGAGAGGGTGTCGAAGGATAGTGTAGTTGTGAAGGGACTCTCTTACACAGAGGAAATCTAGCTGAGAAGGCATATGATAAACCTCGTGGAGGCCCTGAGCTCAGTGGGGAAGAAGGGAGACTTATATTTCTTCCAGAGAGGTGGAGGAGAGTAAAATCCCTGATACCTTTATTGAGTTTGGAAAGAGAACCCAAAAAACCTGACTTGAGAAGAAGGTCACGAGATTGATGCTGAGAGAACACCCAATAAACCTGGGATATGACATGATATAGAGAGGATCTTTGAGAAATTTGTATAAGTTTCCCTAGTGATATCATGGCTTGGCACGTGGGTGGCCAAAGTGATAAGAGTGAATGCCTCTGAGCCTATGGTTGTGTGGAGAGGCGAACACCCACAGTCAGTTGGTTGGTTTCTCTAAAGTTGGGTGGGCCTACTTCTTTACTCAATAACTGAAATATATCTAAAAAATAATCATCGACCATGTGTACTACGAACAAGTGCGCATATGGTAAAATTTCATCCAAATTTCCCGCATCTTTCCATGTTAATATGAATGACAAATTATCAGGTCATGAGCTTAAATTTCTTGGTTTTACAATCACTTCAAATTCATACTCTTGAAATAATAAAATCCATATGCATATCTTTCCCCTCAACACTGGCTTATTGTTTAAGTATCTCAGTGTAGAATGATTTGTATACATCTTAAAATGTGATCCCAACGGATAATGCCTAAAATTTTGTAGTGCATACACCATTTCTAGTCCTTCGCGCTCTATAGTAGCGTAATTTTTTTTCAGTAGTCAACAACTTCCTACTTGCAAATGCAATGGGATGATCTGAATTTCCTACCCCTGGTTGGGATAGAACTGCGGCTAACGCTATAGATGATGCATCTACGTGAACTTGGAAGTCCTTCTTCCAATCTAGAAATACTAAGATCAACACGGTAACCAATTTATGCTTCAAAGTATCCAAACTTTTCTAACATTCCTCGTTCCATTGAAACTTGACCTCCTTCAATAATTTTTCTAGTGGTGGTTTGATCTACATGTATCCCTTTATAAACTTCATATAGTACCATGTATGACCCAATGTTGCTCGCAATTGTCACACTAAAGTAGGTGGTGGAAAATCAACAATAACAACAATATTCACAGGATCAACCAAAATTCCTTTCTTACATACTACATGACCTAACTATTGGAGAAATTTATATTTTCGGCACACTAGTTCAGTGGGAGTAACACTATCTCAGTGGGATTTAATTGACTAGTTCTATTTTAGACTTTATAATCTTACACCATCACTATTATGCATGCATTCCTAATTATAGGATGTCATTGCCTATATGAGTGAAGACCACTCAGTCATTGATAAGATCATAATACACATTGATTATAATTCTTCATTGTGTATCTCTCTTCATTTTATTGATAATATTTTTTTGTGTATGCTTTATCTAGATCTCCTGTGCAGGTTTCCATGAAAAAATGACATGGTATCAGAGCTACGCTGCTTGGAGCAAGCCAGACAAGCCAAAGAATAAGGATAATCGTAGTTTCAGTGAGCTAAATTCGTGGTCATACCTTTCAGTAGTGATTTCTCTAAAAATATTAAGTTTTTGAGGAAACGACTCTTGATAAGTAAATCAACCCATTCTGCAAGGGGGTTTTCAATCGTTTGGTGAGATTCCTCACCATTTTCTCAGAAAGTAAGCTAGAATGTAGCCTCCTGAAACTGATACAAATTCATGGTCATACCTTTCTACAGTGAGTGCTCCCAAAATATTAAGTTTTTGAGGAAACGACTCACGTGGGAAGTAAATCGACCCATTCTGCAAGTGGGTTTTCAATCGTTAGGCGATATTCCTCACTGTTTGATCAGAAAGTAAGTCGGAAGATCATCTCCTGAAACTAATACAAATTTTCACTTAAAGTGCCCAAGAATATTCACTTAAAGTGCCCAAGAATCCATATTGCTTCAAAAACAAAAAAGTATTGTTTCACATCCTCTAAACCTGCTCCTCGAAAGACATGCATTCTCAAAGTAGGATCTACTCCTCCCATCGCATCCTGTGCAATATTATTTCTTGTCATTTCTACTTTATTATGGGTTGTTTCACTACTTCCACTACTCTAAATACCTTTACTACTATCTTTACTTCCTCCACTAACTACATTTGACAACATTTCATATCTTACCTCAATTCTTGGAGACGCACACATGGTCATGGGTTCGACACAGAGTCTGGCCTGAGTGGGGTGCAATGGATCTCCTTCTGCTAGACTGAGCTAACAATCCTTTTCCTTTTCCCTCCCTTCTGTGCATGATATTCCTTCGATCTAGAGTACTGCACTAGTGTCTCTTTCCTCATTCTCACTATGCTACCCTTCTGATCAACCATAGTCTTGAAATATTTTTCCATTACGCAATACTCCAATCTCTTCTTCTGACGCACATTATTCTTCTCTCGACATTCTCGACCCATATGTTCATTCTTTCCTGCATCCTTCATATCCATACCCTCATACCATCCCCTAGTCAGTCCCTAATCCCCCGTTGTGCACGAAGGCACCTAGCTACTAAGGAAATCAGATTCCATATTCATAACCCCCTTATCACACAACAACATATTGATCCAACTATAAAGTGATTTCAAATATCTTTTGTGCGTACTTTTAAAGAAATCCCTCTAAACAATATTATACAACTAAGTGTAATCTATAGAAAACTCATTAATATAAGTCCCTAATACATTATTCAAAAAAAAATCAACTACACCCGAGATCCTATTATTTATGGTATTAACTTCATGGATCAACTCAGGGGTCCACCTCCTCGGAACAACAATGAAGAATGTTCCATTATTTTCAGCTAACCTTTGTATCCACTCAGCCAAAACATTCGGGAAGTCAACACAGAAAATCTCATGTAAATATGTAAACACATACCTCTGTAACTATTTCTCTGAGCTGATTTGCGGGTTCTTATTCTCGTCTCTAGAAAACTCATGCTATTTCTCCTCTAACCATTGTACAATATCTTCCTTATTCGACCTCAAAATTTCCCTCAGTCGCAGATCCTGGTCCCGAAAATGAAACCATTTGTTAGCGTGCAGTGGGAAGACCTAGGGTTCAACATGAATTCACCAACAAAACCCTTAGATATCGGTCATTTCAACATCACTCCCAAGAACGTGAAGTCTCACCCGAGGTATCTATGGGGGCTACATGAACAAGGTTTCCAAATTCATGGAGGAATGTGAGGAATTCATTCTAACCATTCTACTTAAAATTCATTCATTATGCCTTATATCATGTGCACATAGTCATCAGAAAATATAACAGATTCATATTACCCAAACATATATTATATGCTTGCAATAAACATAAAAAAAAAACACATCACAACATAACACAGAGACACCATATTTAACGTGGTTCACCCAATATGGGCTACGTCCACAAAAATTGACTTCTTATATTATTCATAATCATATCTTAAAAAATATGCGCACTGCGCTTGTACATCTTGCCCTTGTCATTCACCTATCTCTCTATATATCTCTTTTCACTCTTACATTCACACATATAGTGCACATTTATCTTTTCTTACTCACACACATGCTCATTCGCTACTTAACTCTTACTAGTACTCACATACCCGTCTATCCCAACTATCATTACATATTTATAAAATTACATTAGGGCTTAGCCCTTTTCAAATGGACCAAAATTCCTAACGACTTATAAATAAATTCCTTCATTTGCATGCGTTGATCCTGAAAATGCGTTAACTTCCTTTCCTTCTTCTACGTGTGCTCCTACATAGTTCCCAAAATGATTGTCCCAACAAACATGCATGTTAGACTATTAGAGATAGATCCAGTTGCTTTGGCCATATTCTTTTTTTTCTTGTTAAATTATCTAGGAATTCAAAAGATCTTTCAATGTGTAAGTATCATTGGATTACCCTATAGAAAAATTGGCAAAACCACTCATTTATTTGAGTTTTTTGTTATGAAAAATCTAGAGATTTGGTAGTTAATTTTTAAAATTGTTTGAGATAAATGTACTATTTCCTTTTCAAAATAATTAATATAATTTGAACAAAGTCCTTTAAAGTCCTCTAATGTCTTAGGATCATCGTTTATAATTGGAAGGTGAGATGGCTAGGGAGGATATTCATATTTGGAAGTTTCCCCGGCCCAAAATGTTATTGTAATCTTGATCTGTAACATTATGTCGTAACATTATGTACAAATACATGGAAATGAGGAAAAAAATTATGAATGTTTTAAGCATTTATTTTTATTATATATTTACGTCAAATACGTTCTTTCACGGGAAGGGTTTCCTTGATCCTTTCGTCGTCTATCATAACCTATCCATGCATAACACGTATAAACTACCAATACATATGAAATTTCATCAACGGTTCTCTTAGATATTTGTTCTCCGCCGACTCAATGCACCAAATGTTCTCCTCGACATTTGTTCTCCACCGTCTCAACTCGCCAGTTGTTCTTTGTGCCCCACTCTCTCTATCGATTTCTGGAAAGGCACGACGGGTGACTTCTTCCAAAGTTTTGGGTGACTTATTATGTAACAAACCGTGGGTTGTTTCGGACCATCTATCGGCCACGTCCATGGACAACACCTACCTTCTCTTATCGACTTTCATCATCTTCTCCATGCAACTAGGGTTTGTGACTTCTGCAATAAACTGCAGGTCATTTCAGACCGTCTCTAAGCCACGTACATGGACAACATGTACCTGCTCGTATCGAACTTCCTCATCTTATCCATGTAGGTAGGGCTTGTGACTTCTTTTGCAAAAACCGCAGGTCGTTTTGGAATGTCTGTCGACCACATCCATGGAAAACACTTACCTAATCTTATCATCCTTCCTCATCTTCTCCATGCAGCTATGGTGTGTGACTTCTTCTACAAAAAATCACGGGTTGTTTCAGATAGTCTATTGGTGAGGTTCATGGCCAACACGTACATGCTCTCATCGACCTTCCTAGTCTTAAGCTAGGGTTTTCCATGTTGTGTGTGGGCTCCGTGAAGACCAAGAAAATAGTAAACATCATTTTCATGAATTTTATGGACGCGGTTATTCATGACATATTCTATTATCTCTTAGGATTTGTGTTCACCTTGGGAGGGGGAAAAACAAAGTCCTCATCACTTGTAACTTGTAAGAACCCTTCAATCTCTAATTATACTCATTTAGTATAGTTTTAATGTTTATATGTTTTGCAATGTTATTACAGTTTAGGTAAATAATCCACGAGCTCCCTCTATTGACTTATATTTCTATTTTTTATAATTTTGAGGAATACCTAATTAGGTTTTATTTTCAAAAAATGGGTGTTGTGACGATCTTCCTTACAATTTCATAATGGAATACGTTTTTGGTGGCATCGAGGATGAGACGACTGATTATGGGATAAAACGACATGAAGAGAAATGGTACTATGAATTCAATAAGGGTATTCATACAATAGTTATTAGTAAACGAGATTGATTAAGTGGTTAGGAGTTTAAAATTAATATATCTTTATCTCCATGTTGCAAGTTTTACTTTGAATAAACCATGTATAAAATGATGTATCCTAAGCATTTATCTGCATACATAATAGAGGTTGAAATATTTACTTTGAATAAACGATGTATCTTGAGCGTTTATCTGCATCTTTTTTTCAAGTGGGACCAAAGCATATTCATTTACACCACCACAGGTTGAGGGGTGAGTGGAGGATTAGAAGCTCAACGTGTCTTCCAAGACTATGTTCGAAATTGGTTTCTCCAGAACCTCAGTAGCCGAACTTCCTTCATTGTTCTGCCTAGGCTCTTCAGGAAGTCCTTGCTCAGGGTTCTTCTCGAGTCTGATTTGTGTTTCATTCTCTGTTGTCATTATCACAACAAAAATAAAATTTTCTTCTTGTAACTGTAAGCATCTTCGTAGTTTTTCATCAAACCAAAAACATCTACTAAACAACATTTTTGGCCCTGCTTTAAAGTCCTAGTGTTGTAACCTGGCTCTGATACCATATGTAATGTACCCCAAATTTACCCAATAAAAACAATTCTTAGGGACACTAAATATCTTTCTCTTTGAGCGAACTTGTCTCGAAAGACATATTGTTATTATAAGTAGGTACTTGTCATCACTATTAACTTTCTCAAGATTTATGTTTTCCAGTTATTGACACAATTAACCACAATTACAACATATTTTATCTCTGAGCTATTTCCTACTGCACAATAGTCATATACTTAAAGATCGAAGGTAACTACGCTATATCCCAGCCACTCAGATTACCAACATATCTGAAATAAGAATAAGGTTGGTAAAACCTCACTACATTATGATCCTTTCCATATATATATATACGTAGTATCATTAGATTACAGAGGGAAACCTCACTCGATTTTCAGGAGGAAAAAAAAAAAAAAAAAACTTATTCATCGACCTTACCCATATCAAACAGGTCTATACGAATTCGAGTTTAAAACATAGATTTCATACTTAAAATTGGGGTGAAGACAAATTTGAGATTCAAAAGAAAACTTTGCAGACTTAAAATAAAAAAGGATTAATGCTAACTTTTGAAGTAATACGCGGGTTCTTTCCCCAAATGCGTAGGTCATAAGTCACTTGTGCCCCCCCCGCCCCCTCCTCCTGAAAACTGTTCAATATTCAATGTCTGACAAGTGCTATCCCTTCCTTGGATACGCCCTTCCGCTACGTGACCACGACTATGACCACTCGCCTAGCCAAAAGCATTTCACAATTTCATGTATCGAGACCTTGCGTGCGAGTCTCCTCGACTCTCCTGACCTGCGAAATCCCGACAGGGACCTAGCGCTTGCTAGCTCCATTCCTTATCTTCCATCTATATGACCTCTCATTATGACCTGGGCCAAAAATTTCTAGCGCATCGGGATTTCATGTTTCATGAAGTCCGCTTGCGTTGAATCGACGATTCACAATATTCCACGGTTCAACGACTATGATTAAATCATGATTTCATGTTTCGCGAATCCTCATGACTTCGCCCTTTGACCATTCCACTCTGTGAGTCAGCAAAATGTTGATCTCTTGCCACGTGTTCCCTTCCGATGGATGACCCTGATGATTTCAGGATTTTGTGTTTCGTGAATCCTCATGACTCCGGTCTTTGATCATTTCACTCTATAAGTCAACGAAATGTTGATCTCTTGCCACGTGTCCCCTTCTGATGGACAGTCCCGATGATTTCAGGATTTCATGCTTCATGAATCCTCACGACTTTTCCCTTTGATCATTTCACTCTGCAAGTCAGCGAAATGTTGATCTCTTGCCATGTGTCCCCTTCTGATGGATGGTCTCGATGATTTTAGGATTTCGCGTTTCAGTATTTCACGAATTTCACTCTGCTTCTTCCAAGTCTTTTGGTTTGCGAAATTCCGAAAATTTCTTGCGACTAACCAATGTGCTACTTCTCCAATATAATGGCTGAAAATATTTCGGCTTCTCATGAATGGATCTTAACCCTTGATCTTCCTTCGATTACCTCAAATTTTTCTCTCTACCTTTAGACACTTCAACTCGTCAAGACTTAGAAACTTTTCTAAGTGTTTCCTCTCGAGAACTAAAACCACTATTCCTCCTCAGCTTTGTTTTTTCTTTCTACCCTAACTTGGAAGATTTCTAAGTGTTCAAAGGTTTCTCCCTTTGATCTTTCTCCTATGAGCCAACTGCTTCGGATCTCGCTTGTTTCTAGGAATGCTATCCCCTCTAAAATTTCGTCACTGGAATTTGACCTCGAAAACTTCTCTTATCTATGTACTTCGAAAAAGAGTTTTGCAGTGCACTCCTTGCATAACCTAAAGAACCCAGAATGGTTCCATTAATCTCACAGATAGAGAAATTTAATCTAACCCTGCAAATGGAATTTAACAAAGATCTACAACAATCACTTACACATAGATAATTGATTAAAATGCATAATACACAGACAACTCATAGGCAGGAAAATTGGTTTGTATTAATCTCAACATGTTTGTACAATATTTATAAAAGACCAGGTTGTAACAGAGTTACACTTAAGGATATTCATCCTATAGCAATTGTAATAAATTTTAAGCATGTTTAAACTTGAATCTACATTCATATTTATGCCAAATCTTTATAATATCATCCACAGATTGAACTGATATTTACTTTCCTGTTGTATCCTTGATATTATATCACCTAAATAAGAAAAATTTCACACTTTCATTAACATTAATACACACGACAGTTTTTCTTAACTCTACTTAGGAAACTTCTCCATATTTACCAACAGCTAACCCATACAGTAGTTCATCCTTGGCTCTACTCAATTCATAAATTCAAATGTAAAGTTTTATTCTATAATTCATTTCATTCTACCCAACAGGTAGATGTATTCTATCATCCATTAATCAATAGGGCATTTAACCAGAACTAAATAAATGCATTCTACCATCTATAAATCCACAGAATATTCTGTAAATGTGTTGAACCTGCACATAATAGATCTAGCTAGAAAATACCACACACATTTGCAGAGATAAATTAAGAAAGAAGAAGCAAGATATAAAGAATGGAAGAATTCTCACTAACCGTATTCCACACTCAAAGAGTGAATAAATTACAATATATATAGAATAAATGAGTAACTAATAATCCATAGTGGTGGTCTAGATTGATCTGGACACACACCAATAGTTACAAGAGTAAACTTCCACCTAGTCTAGTCTCTCAGGCAGTTACGTCAGTGAACTGCCACCTAGCTGGGTTAACTAGTCAACTAGTCTTCAGTTAACTGACTGAACAAAGAGTAGTGAGTTGGTGATGATCCCAATGTTGCATGGTGACAAAACCAATGCAACATCTAAAC
>SNQJ01S0075130.1:10293-40163 GCA_010110895.2 Picea sitchensis | reverse complement strand
TGTCAAGGGGACAACTTCAAACTAGTTGCTAAAGTAATATGTTGTAGTGAGGATGTATTTGTGCTGTTTAGATGAATGAGGATTTATTTCATTGATTATATCTATACCCCATTGTTCAAAAGGTCAAATAATTGTCACTGGTTGTAAGGTTATTGATGCTTTATTTTCCCTTCCCACTCTTAGCTAACAAGTTTTACATTTTCTAGCATAAGGGTGTGCACCCCGAAACAAAACAGGCCAATAATATCCAACTCTCAAGACCTTATAGACAATAGTCTCACCAATGAAATGACCACCAACTGGTCCATCATGGAGATCCTTTAACACTCTCTCAACATCTTCCTTTTATAAGCACCTCAACAACACTCCCTCATAGTTTTTTTTCAGAACATAATGTTGTTAAGCAATTGATACTAGGCCCATTTTAATCGTAAATCCCTTCTCTCCCAAGAATTCATATGATTAGGGAACGATCCATGGTGTAAGAAGTACATCATATCTGAATACCTTAAATCACCCCTAGTTGGTATAAAAAGAACATCATTGGAGCACACAAACAACTCATTGTCCCATCCTTCTTCTTTAACCAAAGCATTGTGCGATTATGCCACTAACTTGCACAACCCTTGGCCTCTAACAATATCAACATGTTTTCAAAATTTTGAATAGAAGTTATCCAATTTCCCTTGTGCTCTCCCATTTCTTGTTGTGTAAACAATGTCTGAACCGTGGGATGAGGAACTATTACCTTAGTATGATTATTTAGAATGTATGACCTGAAATGTTTGATAGCTTTGAACACCACAAAGGCTTGTTTGTCTATGGAAGGGTAGCTTAACTCATCTCCTTTCAAATTTGTACTCATGAACAAGATCGATGCTTCATTTCCTTCTACAACCTTTTGTGTTAACACAATAGCCAGAGAATGATCAGACATGAAAGTATAGAGAAGAAAATCATGAGAAAAAGCATGATTGCATAACACAGGTGCATTAGATATAACAACCTTAATCTTGTCAAAATCTTCTTTCTCTTTCTGGTTCCATTTAAAGTCAATGCCCTTTCTGATAATCTTTTGTAGAGGTTTAATAGTTTCAACAAAATCTGGTATCAATTTTCTAACAAAGATTATTTTGCCAAAAAATGAATGCATTGCTTTCTTATTGTGAGACAAAGGAAAGTGAGATATCACCTTCACACCTTTAGAGTCTATGGTAATTCCTTCCTTAGGTATAATGTGACCTAGTAATTTCCCCTCAGCAACTCCAAAAATTCTTTTTTTGGGGTTGAGGGGGATTCCATACTTCCTACATCTTTCGAAGATCTCAGTAATATGGGAAACATGATTAGCTCTATTATTTGAATAAACAGTGACATCTAGATAAAAAACAACACTTTTATTAATTAATCCACAAAATGTGACATCCATTACTCGTTGAAAATTAGCCCTAACATTGATTAGGCCGAAAGGAAATTGTTTATAAGCGAAGGTTCCCGATTTAGTGCAAAATGTGGTTTTGAGCCTATCTTCCTCAGCTGTTAGAATTTGGTTATACCCAAAGAACCCATCCAGAAGAGAAAACATCGAAGACCTTGATACGGTCTATAGGAGTTGTTCCATTGGTGGGACTGAAAAGTTGCCCTCTTGTGAGGCTTTGTTCAAATTCTTGAAATCAACACATAAGAAAATTTCTCTAGTTTTCTTTCTTACAGGAACAAGGTTAGAAACCCAAGTAGAATGTCTGACCTAGAAAATAATCCCAACATCTAACAATTTTTTCAATTCCTTTTGGATTTGAGGCTCAAGAGAAGGGTGAACTCAATGTAAATTTTGTTAGAATGGTTTAGTTTCATTTTTCATCGGAATCATGTGCAGAATGATTCATGTGTCACATGTCTTAAGATCATCGTATGACCAAGAAAACACATCATGATATGATTTACACAACTTGGTATGTTCTTTTTTCTTGTTCATATCATCCTCTCCCTAAATTATTTTTTTTTGGATATTCTATGGTGCTCAAATTGATAATATCATGTCCTAAACTTGAATTACCAATTTTTACATTTGGTGATCCCTTGAATTTACTATGCAGGTCAAATAAGTTTCAAGGTTTACAACACCCTTAGGCATGGCATGCATCTTTGCAATTTCCTCCTTTATCTCTCCCTCTTTAGAAGCTTCCAAAAAATCATCATCTTCTATGACAGGGTTCCTGAAAGTTTCCTCGTTAGTCAGGAATTCAAGGATCTATTCATCTCTGAACCAGGTGGATATTGGTGGCCACCCACCTATTCCAACTGGCTCCTCTTGACAGTTTTTAGTTCGACATGTTCTTCTGTACTTCTTTGTAATTATGGGTTCTACACTTTTGGGGCTGTCTGAATCCCTACACATCTTTCGGGTGGATACCGGTGGCCTCCCACCTAATCCAAATGGCTTATTTTGTATGTTTTCATGTCAACACATCTTTTTGTACTTCGAGGGACATTTTGGGGCCCTAAACAGGTTTTTTTGGCTTTCCACAGTCAAATTGTAGATTGAGTTAGTGTTTGACAGTGTAATGCGTAGTTCTCAAAAAGACCTTTCCAACGGTCTATGACGTGCCTAAAACGAAGGTCGTACACAAAATTTACTACCACGGGAAATTGAGGTAACAACTTACCCATAGGGGCCCACATAACTTTTGGCGTTTCATCTCCTAGGGTTAGGTTTTGGGATGTCTAGGGTTTTGGCATTCATGAGTAATGTTAAAAAGGCCTTTGGAGCCTCATTGTAATCATTCTACTCAGACGGATGTGCATAGAATCCACATCTCTTCTCAGAGATAGCTACCACCATTCGAGCAAGTGTTTTAGTTCTGCAGTTTTACAATTTCAACCTATTTCATTTATTCAATAGAATATATTGTTCACTGGATATTTGTGTTGTTCTTCATATCTCTGTGTTTATTGTTTCCAGTCTGTGAATTAGTTCATTCTGCTCTTAAATCCGGATCAATGGTATCAGAAAAGTATGCTCTTCATTTATTTTTCTTCTTGCATGTCCCCAATAAGATCTGGGTACAAGAAGTTGGAACTCAAACTAATTGAGCCATTGCAAGATCGGTCGCGTCGAGCCCGACAAAAACCCTCGAGAGACGAAAAGAAAGATGACGGAGCATGAGATCCTTTTAAAATGTTGCTCGAGGAAACCCTTGCGCGATAAAGGAACGAAATGATGGACAAATTTGTGCATATCCTTCGACGACTGCCCACAGGAGAAGCATCTTCATCAAGCAGCCATGCAACCCCCTTCAAGGTACATGCAAATTTTGATATTCCATTATTTGAAGGATCGATAGATGCAGATGTTGTAGATAAATGCTTGAATCTGCTCGAAGGGTATTTTTCGGTCCCTAATTTTTCTGATAAGGAAAAGATTACTTTTGCACGCCTCAAGGTTGTCCCCCATGTTAAGGATTGGTGGGACACTTACTCTGAGCAAAGGGCCATAGAGGAATATGCAATATTTGTGGTTTCCCCTACATGGAATTCCTTCCAGGATGCCATTAAAGAACAATACTACCCTGTTGGAAGTTACGAGGACTAGTACACCAGATGGACCACCCTGCATCAAGAAAGGGACCAGAAAGTACCAGATTTCACCAATATCTTCCATACCCTGTGCACCAAGTTGAGTATCAAATACTCTGAGCGACATTTGGTGCTCAAATACTGCAGTTGTTTTCATATATACATTCAAATATAAATGGAGTTTATGGACATCACCTCATTGGGTACGGCTTATGGATATTCTATCAAGATCGAGTAGAAATTTAAGCAAAAGAGGCAAGAGTTTGGATATGCAAATTCCTCATAGCCGAAGCAGGGAAAAGGTGGCCCTAACCCACATAGCAAGGGACAAAGCAAAGATGGAAACTCTCAGGACAACCAGTCCAAGATGAACCACAAGAAGGGAAATGAGAAGACAAAGAAGGACATGGCAAAATGTTGTGAATACCATAAAATCCCTTGGCACAACACTGAAGAGTGCCACTCCAAGCAGTCACTCGTGGTCGAGCTGAAGGCTTCGGATTCAGAGGCCGATTCTGATTTCTAATCAAATCCATAATGAGGGAAGCATATTATCAATGTTGAACCTAGTGCCACTATCGCTACCACCAAAGTCCAACCAAGCAAATCAAAAGAACCAGAGGAAGGGGAACGCCTCTTTCACTCACAAATGTGGGTAAAGGGGGCTCTGCTTCATTTCATTGTCGATAGCGATAGTCAGAAGAAGCTGATCTCAGCAGAGGTTGTCAAGCGGCTGGACTTGCCGATGACACAACACCCACATCCATACACCATCGAACGGCTTTGTGAAGGAAGAGATCTCTGTGTCATCCAATAGTGTTGTCTGCCCTACGACATTAAGCCTTTCAAAGACGATGTATTGTGTGATATTTCTCCCCTTGAATTTTGTGATTTTATTTTAGGACAAACATATTTGTGGAAGTGTCATGTTGTGTATGAGTCTAGACCCTGTAGTGTTATTATTACTTTGGGTAGACAATTGTACAGAATACCAGAGGTAGCTCCACCTATCGCTATTTCTTTAATCTCTGTTAAGCAATGTAGTAAGGTCATTTCACAGACCAGGAAGTTCATCTTCTTTGCGATCCATTATCATAATAAGCAGAAGGTCGTCGCCACATCTGTGGCCTCTACACATAGCATCTCTTTTCAGCATAAGAAAGTGGGCGGGATCGTGTAAGAGTACAAAGACATCTTCTCCTAACCCACAGGGGTATTGACGCACTACCAAGTCAAGAATCCAATTTATCTAACCCCCGGTGCATCTCTGCCTAATGGACCAGTCTATCGTCGCTTGTTGATGGAAAATGACGAAATCAAGCATCAGATCCAAGAGATTCTTCAAAAGGGGCACATTCAACCAAATCCTCCCCTTGCGAAAGCCCAATTGTACTGGTGCAGAAGAAGTACAGGACCTGGCGACTCTACATTGATTATAGAGCATTAAACAAAATCACAGTTAGAAATCGATACCCAATTCCCAGGATTGATGACCTTTTTGACCAAGTCAAGGGGCAAAAATTCTTTAGGAAGATTGACCTAAAGTCTGGCTACCACCAGGTTCCCATCGAACCAACTAATGTTGGAAGACAACTTTCAAATCTAAATAAGGTCTCTTTGAATGGTTGGTCATGCCCTTTGGCCTAACAAATGCACCAACCACTTTCATGAGGTTGATGGATGATGTATTGAGACCCTTCACCAACTATGTTTTAGTGGTCTATTTGGATGACATCCTCATCTTCAACAGAACTTGGGAGGAGCACATGCGACATATTCAACATGTTTTGAGCATTATGTGACATCACAAGCTATATGCCAACTTGGAAAAATGCTCCTTTGACATGAACACGGTCCAATACTTTGGCTACATTGTTGATGAGCATGGGGTACATGTTGATCCAACTAAGATCCAAGTCATCCGTGACTGGCCAGCCCTGACCACACTAACCAAGATTCAGAGCTTCTTGGGACTGGCCAACTTCTATCAACAGTTCATGTTGGGATTCTCCCATATTGCATGGGCCCTCAACCAAGTGACCATGGGCGGTGGTAGGGAAAAGTTCGTGTGGGGGAAGGAACAACAACGAGCATTTGACGATCTGAAGCATCACTTGTGATCTGCTCCAATACTCTCCTTGCCTGATCTGCAACAATCGTTCGAGATTGAGATTGATGCATCTGACTATGTTGTAGGTGCAGTTCTCACTCAACATGGTAATCTAGTGGCATACCATAGTGAGACACTCTCATATACTGTCTAGAAATACCACACATATGACAAGTAAATGTATTCCATTGTAAAATCCTGTCGCTAATGGAAACATTACATTATGGGAAAGGAGACAATCATCCACACTAATCACAAGCCTCTATAGTTCATACAGACATAGGGGAAGTTGCAGAACGACTTCCATCATAATTGGTCCACCTACCTACAACAGTTCCATCCGAACATAAAGTATAAGACAGGGAGCACAAATCGTGTCATTGACTGCCTCAGTCGACCTCCCTTGGCTGCACTCACCACTGTGTTCCATTCTTGTGGACACGAGGCATCTGAGTGGCCCCAAATTTATCAACAAGATATGTACTTCGCCAACACCTATGAGCTCTTGGGTATAGGTGTGAATGTCACCAATTTTCACATCCAGGACAGACTGTTATGCCATTTGGGCCATCTTTGTGTTCTTGCAAGCGAGTGTGAAAAGATGATTTGGGAAGCCCACTATAGTCGGATGACAAGACATTTTGACATGGAGAAAACTATGGTCGTTCTACAAAAAAAAAATTATTGGCCAAAACTTCGATAAGACGTCAGCAAGTATATCAGATCTTGCACTGCATGTGCCATTGCCAAGTCATCCATCAAGAAGAAAGGCTTATACACCCCTCTTCCTACCCTTGAGAAGCCTTGGGAATCCATCTCAATGGATTACATGTCTGGCCTTTCGTCCACCAAGCAAGACAATGATTGTGTATTTGTGGTCGTTGATCGATTTACAAAAATGGCCATCCTCACAGCCTGCAAGAAGAACATCATAATGACAAATACTACCAAGCTCTTCTTCGAACGAGTGCGGGTCCATTTTGGGATACCACAGACCATCATCTCTGACCAGGACAACAGGTTCCTCAACACATTTTGGTCAAGTATCTGGTCACTGTTGGATACCAAGCTCACTAAATCCACTGCTTTCCACCCCCAAACAGACGGCCAAATAAAGTTCTTCAATCAGATGATTGTGCACTTCCTATGCATGTACAACTCTAGGAATTTTTGTACATGGGATGAGAGTCTCCCCTATGTTAAACATAGTTACAACAAGGCTCTCCATAGCTCCACCGACCATAGCCCATTTTAGGTGGTGCTGGGATTCCAACCATCAGGTCCCATTGATGTTGCATTGCCTCTGGAAACCACATAGATAGAATCTTCCCATGTTTAGTTTGAGACCGACAAAGCCACCTGATTCATTGAGTGGATTCAGCACATCCACAATCAAGTCCATGAGATTTTGTAGAAATCCAATGCTAAGTACAAGCAACGCCATGATCAACATAGGGTACCACACTAGTTTTAGGTTGGAGACAAGGTTTGGTTACATTTGCAGATTGAGTGTCTTATAGGTCCCCACCAAAATCTCCTCCCACTTTGCTATGGGCCTTACGCTATCACCAAGGTTGTGGGTAGCAATTCTTTTGAGCTCAACACTCCACCCTTCCTTGGCTTGCACCTAGTGTTCAATGAGGACCTCCTTCGGCCATATTTTCCACCATTATTGGACACCTCAGAGATCGCAGAACAACTAACACGAACATAGCTCAACCATGACTACATGGAACAAGAATCCACTGATCATATAGTGGACACACAGGTCAAGGACACTCGCCAACAAAGGATCCAACTTTATCGAGTTGTCAAGGAAGGGAAAATCCTCCACCAAGGAAAGTGGTTGACCCGAGGCCAAATTAAGTAGAAGTTTCCTCACCTGATGGGGGAAATCAATGCAATGGAGACCATTGCTTCCTAAGGGGGGAGTACTGATCCATATGGATATTGGTGGCCACCCACCTATTCCAACTGGCTCCTCTTGACATTTTTTAGTTCAACACATTCTTCTGTACTTCTTTGTAATTGTGGGTTCTACACTTCTGGGGATATCTGAATCCCTACACATCTTCCAGGTGGATACTGGTGGCCTCCTACCTAATCCAACTGGCTTATTTTGTATGTTTTCATGTCAGCACATCTTTTTGTACAGGGCCGTTTTGGGGCCCTAAACAGTGTTATTTTGTCTCACCATGGTCAAACTATAGATGAAGTCAGAGTTTGACGACATAATGCATAGTTATCGAAAAGACCTTTCCAACAAGCTATCACGCACCTAAAACAGAGGTCGTAAGCAAAATTTACGACCCCAGGAAGTTGAGGTACCAAATTAACCATAGGGGCCCACACAACTTTTGGTGTTTCATCTCCTAGGGTTAGGTTTTTGGATGTATAGGGTTTTGGCATTCATGAGTAATGTTAAAAAGGCCTCTGGAGCCTCATTGTAATCATTCTTCTCAGATGGATGCACATAGTAGCCACATATCTTCTTAGAGATAACTACCACCATTCGAGCAATTGTTTCCGTTCTGCAGTTTTATAGTTATTCTTCGTATCTATGTGTTTATTGTATTTAGTCTGTTAATCAGTTAGTTCCGCTCCTAAATCCGGATCAATCTCCTTCAAAAACTCTTCACTTTGTCATATTTTTGGGTACAGATGGTCGATAGCATGATCTTTAAACTACCATGGATATTCCATTGGAATAGTTCATCACAACAGATCTGATAAATAATTGAAATCTTAGCTATTAAGGTTATTTTTCATTTCGATATTAGACTCTTGATTACTGGTTTCTTCTAAAAAAATAAAAATGTATGAAATAGTTCAAATGTGAAAAATAAAAAACATAAATAAATACACACACCATCCACAAATAAACAAAAGTTATGAACTAGAAACCTAATATGGGACAAAAACCCAACTAGAAGGTGATGCTACTCTGCTCTCTTTTCTCTGGTATATAAATGATGCAAGTACAAAGAAAGAGGCACCCTCTGTGGAGTTTCCTTTGACCCGTGGCCTATATGGCTGCTACAAAATAACTCCTCCTCTGTTATGCTCACAAAATTCCACTCTCAGATGTTTTACTCAGCTATGGAACAAGATACAATGCAAAAGAATGGAACCCCTTCTCCTCCTAGTGGCTTGGTATTTAACGTAGCCCGATAGCCATATAAGGGTAGGTTTTTTACTTCCTCAACCCTCAATTGTGATAGGGTTTTGGACCTTCTAGAATATTCTTGAAATTACATACATGGCTAGTCCCATATTCATGAGTAATTGGGGGTCACATGGAATCCTCTCGTACCATGGTGGTTAACACAATAGGTCAACTTGCGGGAGGCATAACATCAAAATACGAACTCTAATTGATGCATGTTTTGCATAGTTGGAAAGGTCTCAGAGTGTAGAACATGTTCAAGGGGGTGTGTACAATTTTCAAACATTAGAACCCCAAGAAAAGTTGTTTAATGCCGCAAAATGGCTCCTGAAGGTTCTAGACCCCAATTTTCCAAACCGGGACTTGCCACTAAAATGGCCCTGCAAGCAGAATCCTCTAATTGTTTTCCACTCTGAAAGGATCGAGATAGATGAAAAACAATATAATGATCCAATATTGATCATACCTTCCCATTTAGGGAGGCTTTTGGTCCCCAAAATACTTACTAAATGCGGTGAGGAAATTTTTCCTCTATCTTCTCCATGAAGTACTACTTTGTTTTTCCTAGTAGTTATCCTTTCAAACCAATCTACCAATGGTCATGTTGCCCCTGTCTTATAGTTCTAGACCTCTTATGTAAAGTTGTGTCCTCTGCCAACTCCGCCTGAGCATCTAGTGCTAAATCCTCTATGGAAGGTAGGACATGCTCCTCCTCCTAATCCAACATGGAAGGCTCGTAGAGTTTGAGATTCTCCACATTCACTATTGAGTAAATGCACATGTATGGGGGTATACTGAGTCTGTAGGCATTATCTCCCACCTTTTCCAATACCTCAAAAGGAACATATTACAGAGCCTTGATCTTCTTACCAAGACCCTGTAGTGTTTCTTTATTCATCTGTAACCATACTCTATCTCCCACTCTAAATGTTCTCTCTATTATGTGTTGGTCATGTCTATCCTTGTAATTTTCCTGTGACTTCTTCAGTGTCTCATGTAATTGCAAATAGATCTTCCTAATATTCTCAACATTTTTTTTTGCCTTTAATGCATCTCTTGTGAGGTCCTCCCTCACTCCTCCTTGTTGTCCATATACAACATCTAAGGGTGAAGGTGGAAAATATCCAAAGCAAGTTTCAAAATATGACTTACTAGTAGAAGTCTTGACTGCTCTATTATAAGAGTGTTGTATATAGATCATATTTTCATCCCAGGTCTTCAAATGTTTCTGATTGTAACCCCTCAAAAGATGCACCAAAGTTCTGTTGACTACTTTCTTCTGCCCATCTTTCTATGGATGGAATGTTGTTGACCTCTTCAACTTAGTGTCCATCTTCTCCCACGATGTAGTCCAAAATGCACTGAGAAATATGGTATCCCTGTATGAGATGATTCTCCTTGGTATCCCAAAGTGCACATAAACATGTTCAAAGAACAAGTTTGTTGCTTCCTGTCCCTTGATGGTCTTTTTATAGGGCATGTGAATGCACATTTTGTTGAACCTGTCAACTACCACAAATAAATAGTCATGTCCCTTCGGCGTGGTTGGTAAACCTCCCAAAACATTCATGGAAATGATTTCTCAAGGTCAAGTGGGTACGTGTAAGGGGTGGTATAGACCTTGATTCATGTTGTTGGGCTTAATGGTACAACAAAGTATACATCATCTGATTTATCATGATACATATTCTTGCATTCTGGGCCAATACACATACCCATGTAAGTTGGAAACTATCTTCCCAACACCAAAATGTCCTACAACCTTGGAGGTGTGAGCCTGTATGATAAGATGAAATCATTCAACTTTAGGAACACAGAGATTGTTGAGCTCGTAGAACAAACTATTATGGAAATGATAGTCAGCCTTGCCATCACCTTCTTCTATATGAATTTGGCCCTGTAACTGTTGAAACACCTCCTTGAAGTCCTCATCTTCTGCATATGCCTCTTTGTATGCATCATGGGTAAAAGGCTCCACATGCATGAGTGTTCCCAAAGCTGTAATATTGGATGTGGGTGGTTGTGAAATCATGTCTGCCAACTTATTTGTGCTACCCTTCTTATACTTGACGAATAGATGAAATTGTTGTAAAAACCCCATCCACTTGCAATGTTTGGTTTCTTATATCTTACTCTGGGCATGCAAATATTGTAGTGGCTGGTGATCTGTGTGGATGATGGTCTCCTTTCCCATCAGATAGTGCTTCTAGTTTTTGACAACTTGTACCAAGGCATAGAGATCCTTGTCGTAGGTAGGGTAGTTGAGAACCACCCCGTTGAGCTGCTCCTAGTAATCTAGGATCCTCAACATTTTCTATCAATCCAGGTAAGTAAAATTATGAGGCACTAACACAGTATGTGCATAGTCAATCTTTGGAATTACCTAAGTTAACAAACACTAAGCAAACTACCAGACTCACAAACAGATGGTATAGTTCTTCAATCAACAAGTTCAGATTTAACTGTCAAGGTAGAGACTCAGTTTGCAAATTGATCACCTTTCACTAGGAAGTGCCTACTTGCAATACTCACTTCGTTTATTTAATTGAACTTTTATGCTTAGGAATGTTCATGTTTATGAGATANCCAGACTCACAAACAGATGGTATAGTTCTTCAATCAACAAGTTCAGATTTAACTGTCAAGGTAAAGACTCAGTTTGCAAATTGATCACCTTTCACTAGGAAGTGCCTACTTGAAATAATCACTTCGTTTATTTAATTGAACTTTTATGCTTAGGAATGTTCATGTTTATGAGATATGATCTATCAAGAAGTGAAAGCAAGTAAATAAACATGCAAATTCAGAAAATTGCATAGTAGTAATGTCCAAGCAACTTCAATGATTGTCGCAGGTATGGTTCGGAATACATAATCCTTCTTCAATTCTGATTGAGAGCTTCAAATGCATTTATCTAGAGTGACTGACTCATTGTACTTTAAAAAAACAACTATAATTTGTTTTACACTCTTCAGAAAATAACTTCTATGTTTTTATATTTTTATATTTTTAAGACAAGACATAAATTCAAACCACAATATGAAATTAACACAATGGAAAATCTTGATGATATACAGATGAGTCAAACAATATGCATCACACAATGAAGAAAATACTGGAATAACACTTACAAAAGATACAACGCAAACCAGGGGGCCCTCCTGGGAGAGCTGCCTTAAAAACTCAGAATAAATAACAAATGGAAGGCAAGAATGATCAAAGTTTCATTTCATTAATCCAGCATGTAAAGTTTAGTAAACAGTATAATATAATTCGAGTACAATTCTCATAAAATATTTGTTCACCCCCTCAAATTCCCCTATGTTCTATTATATACAATTCTGTTCCAAAATCGAATATCTCCTTACATCTCTAACTAACTTCATAGAATATGGATAAGATCTTCATTAACTAAGGAGACTATCTTCTTCAATCTTCTGAATTGGATTCTCAAATTGTTGACCAATTGTTCCCTCATTCCTTGCATTGAATGCTATCATTACTGAACCATTTCCCGATTTCCTGCAATGTTTACTAATTTCCTGTAATGCCTACAAACTGGTGATGTTGACGAAATATTGACTGCATAGCTTCACATGATGAAATGATAGAAAAATAGATAATTATCCGTCGTCTTGAGGCTTCTATGAAATGAATCCAAGTGGATTTTTTCCTAAACATTGAGGGAAGATACTCAAACCTCCAATTCCTGTAATCACTCTAAAATATTATTAATCCATGTAATTGATGATTTCAGACAGTAAATCACATAAATGGTTTTAAAATACTATTCATAAGACAAACTAAGAGTTTGATTTCAAATAACAACTTATACCTTATTGTATGCACATTATGCCATCAAGGGAGGTGAAGATGAACAAAAAGTGAGGGGTGAATAGGTAACATTGAAGGTAAAAAGAGTTATTAAGATGGTCAAAATGGACACCCAACATCTCCCCTTGACTGAGGATATTGTACATCCTCGTGCAATCAAAACAACTGGTCAGAATTTCAAAATTGGGCCTGATCGCCTTTTTACTTCTTCTTTGATTTTGTTGTAGTAATGGTCATAGGTACCTCTGCCATGTCTCTATATTGCTTGAGTTGTTTAGATAGTTTTTCATTTTCCAGAATGGCCTTTGTATATGTTGCATTTATAAGCTGTGAATCCTTCTTTTTGTCCTTATATCTCTTTTTGAGATTTTTATATTTGTCTCTTAGCAGAGTACCTTGCATTCTAAACTTTTCATTTTCTTCCTTAATGACCCGATTTAAAACTTCAAGCTCATGAAGGGTTTCTTTCAATTGTTGGATTTCTTTCTCATTGTCATGGAGGAATTCTTGCTCAGGAATTTCTTCTATGTCAGGAAGTTTTTTAAGGACATGAACTGCTTGCATCATCTATTTTTCTTCAATTTCCTAGATTTCCACTTCTGGTTTTTGAATTTTCATAAGGCTTCTAGTCCCGGGTCTATTGATCAACTACTCTGAACCATATTGGTCTATTTTATACTGTTCTGCTTGCTTACCAATTTTCTCAAGTTTTCTGAATAAATGCTTGGAAGTCGATTTCCTTAAACGTTTTTCCTTTGTGTCTTGGACTTCTTCCATATAACCGGGATATTCTTATTGGACTATTTTATTACCCTTTTTCTTTATTTCTGGACAGATGTTCTTATCTGAAATTTGTGCTGCTACTTACTTGGTTCTCTTTTTGGCTTTACTAGCTGATTTTGTTGCAGAACTCACAATGTTCTTCTTAGAACTTTCAAATTTTTCAAAATTGACCCCTGTATACTGGTCATCGTCACTATTTTCATATGGATGGAATGACGAATCCAGAAATTTCACTTCCTCTGGTACAAGATTCTCGTTTTCTTCAGGGATTTCCACCAGAGTTTCATTCTCCTCAAAATTATTCTATGATAAAAATTGCTACCATGTTTGGTTTAATTCCTCCAGTTTATGAAAGACAAGTATTTTTACCAAAGCATTGTGGTATATGAATCTGTCTTTATTTGGTGGGTTCTCTTTGACTTCCATGTCCATTTTAGTAAGGCTTCTTAATAGGTAAAAAGACATATTTACCCTCTTATTTTTATCTTTTATATGTTGCAACAGACATATATGGTAAGGAAATATAAGACCGTACCTCCCTTCACAGGTTAAGTATTTGTATATGAAGAAGACCACATCATGCCAAGGGTTTGACAACCATGTTCTTGGTATGCCTTTTCCCCAATCTAGATCCTGCCATGATTTGTCCATGAATTCTACCCAACATCTGCCTTTCAATATTTGAGCCTTGAACCATCTTTCATCTTTATTTTCTAAACCTGTAATGGATATTAGGTTTTCCTATGTTACTGTGATTTTGATGTCTCCTACTTGAGTTGTCTTCTTGCCAAATGTTTCTATGAAATCCCTTGCGACAACCACATTGTGGCTCTGAAATTTCTCAAATAATGGAAGCAGGCCTAACTTTCGAAAAAGCATCCGACAAGTAGTAAATTCATCCAACAACGATGTTCCCCGTGGCTCATATCTAATTACAAATGGTGAGGCCATCAATTTCCTTCCTCTTTGTAGAACTCACTGTGTGCCCAAATTCAACTCCCTCTATTAGATTAGGGTTTTTCAGTTTCAGAACTCACGAAGTGGGATACAAAATAAAACTCAGATGAAATCCTTTAACCTGTGAAATTTTCTCTTTGGATTCCCTAATTATGATGAGGCTCCATAGGTGGTTGTTGAGATGCACCTACACTAGGATGGAGCCTCAGGCTATTTTTAGGTGGAAGTCTATTTTTAGATGATGAGAAAATTCTATTTATAGATGGTGAGAAAATTCTATTTATAGATGTATGTTGTCTATTATTATCCCTTAATAATAGTTGGACAATAAATATTAATCTATTCTCAATGAGCACTTGGAAATAGTTCATTGAAGTGGAAAATTAGTTAGCTATAGGAAATTCTAGTTCAAAGGTTGATTGGTGGGACATGCAAGTCAAATTAGTTGTAACTGAGTGATTGGAAGTTGTAACAGAGTTATGTGTGTAGTTATGTGAGTTGTAAAGTAGTTTAACTCAGTTAAGTGAGTTAAGCTCAGTTGTACTAGTTGTAATTGAACTTACACTAGTGAGAGATCAGTGAATTAATTATTAATTAATTCACAATCAATGGTGTCACATGCAACTGAAGATTTACCATTGTTAACTACATGCATGTCAGATCCAATGGAGACCCAATTGAGATGAAGGTGAAAGGGACAGTTTGACTATCAGTTGTGACTTTAGTGGGTGCACTCATGCAACCACACACAAATTGGATGTGCCCATGAGGAATGCACAACCTATCAAAGAGGGATTCATTCATTGCAGGGTTTTCCATTAGCAGGGATTGCACAAAGGAGGCAGGCTGTCTGGAGGCAGTAAATTGGCACATGCATTTGCCAATTTTTGTATGACAGTGTGAGACGATTGTATATTGTATTGAGAGATCTTGGATTAGAGTTTTGTATGAGATTGTTTCATGATCCATGATATATACATAATATATGATAGTGGGGTTTTTATCTTTATTCTTTCTCGGTAAAACATATGTGTTATGTGTGATTGATCTCTCTTCTTGATATTGCAATTGGTGATCGTGTTTTAAATTCCGCAAGAATTTTAGTAGAAGTGATTATGTATTTAACAGTGGCATATACTTGTTATATCAGGAGAATCCAGGTAATACGTAATTTTTATTAAAACTTCTACAGAAGTGGCATCTCATCGACTGCAGTAGGATGACCCATCCTTTGACAATTGTCACATTGTTTCACATACTGCTTCACATCTTTAAAAATAGAAGGCCAATAATATCCCAATTGAAGGATCTTATAGGTTGTCCTCTTATCAGAAAAATGACCGCCATAGGGTTAATCATGACAAGATATGAGGATATAAAATATCTCATCTTCCCGAACACATCTTCAGATAATCAAGTCTGTACCAGTGTAAACGAGATCTCCTCCTATCCAACAATATTTAGCACTTAACTTAATTACTCATTGTTTTTCCTTTGCTGTAAAGTGTGGTGGAAATTGACCTGTGGATATATAGTTAGCTATATCAGTGAACCATGGAGTCTTAATAGAAATTGCAAAAATATGCTCATCAGGAAAGCTATCAACTACAGGAACAATCTCACCAAAATTTTTGATGCGATAAAGGAAATCTGCAACCAAATTTTCCTTCCCTGGTCTATCTAACATAGTAATATTAAATTCTTGTAGTAAAATTTGCCATCTTGTCACCCTCCCATTTGTTATCGGTTTATTCATTAAGTATCATATGGAAGAATGGTTAGTATGTACAAAAATTTCATAACTCGTTATGTAGTGTCGAAATTTATTTATTTCATAGAATTCCTTTTCAGTCACAATATAATTCAGTTCTGTAGGAGCTAAGTTCTTGTTGATATAATAAATAACATATGTTTGTTGGTTTTGTTTTTTACGAAGAACTGCTCCTATGGTTGCTTCAGAAGAATCAATGGATATCTGGAAAGGTAAAGTCCAGTTCGGTCCTCTCAATACTGGAGTTGTAAAGAGTTTTTCTTTAAGCATAGTAAACACAACTTGACAATTATCATTCTAGTGAAATTCAACATCTTTTATCAATAGTTTGTATAGAGGAGCTGGAAGCAAAGTAAATTTTTTAATGAATCATCTGTAGTACCTTGCATGACCAAGAAAACTTCGAACGTCTTTCTGTGTTGAAGGTGTTGGTATATTAACAATTACTATTATTTTAGATGTATCTACTTAACAAATACATGGTGGCCAAGGACAATACCTTCAATGAACATTAAAATCATTTTGTGTTGCTTAAAGTAAGGTTTGTCTCTCGACATCTACTCAAGAATTTATCCAATCTTTCTAAGGCTTCAACAATGGTATCCCCGTTGTTGGAACATTTTTTAAATTATAAGCTTGAAGCTTCATTCTCTTTCTCCTTACTTTATCTTAGAGTCTAACTTCAATAATAAATTGTATTATCTTCTATCCTTAAAGAATACACAAGATTCAACGTCGATATTTTATCCCCACTGATCGAATGACTCTTCTTTCCCTAATGTTTTGGAGCCGCCCGAATGATAATTATGTCAAGCCTATAGAGAGTTGGCTTCGGGATTTCGAATTTCAGAGTTTCGCGCTTTAGACGTTCCCACACATCGCATTCCCGAAATCCAAAACCTGTGGATAACTAAATCTTACATCTTTTCGAGAGTGCATCCTTTATTTTCTTCTACTGTAGACAAGATAAGATTCATCTCACGTTAATGCATTATTTTGTTTAACAGTTTTTTAAGTTTCCCTCATACCATCTGATTTTATTAATCGACTCAGACGACAAATTACGGCCTTTGTCCCGTTCTTTCATTTTCTCATCCGAGGAATTAAATCTTATATAAATAACGAAAGAAAAAACACACGTCAAAATAAACTCTATATTTATGATGCCTTGACATTACTCTTTTAAGCCTTAAGTGTAATCTCAGGAACAACATCTTTTTGGCACCATTGTCGGGGACAAAGATACAAAGTTATTTTTCCCCTGGAGAAACGACAAGTTAATATTTTGTCTTTGATAGTGAACAAGGATTGAATACTATATTAAGGCTTTATCTTTCACGTGGAGACTCTAATATATATAAGCTAGAATTCGGTAGAAAGAATACCAGGAAGAACCCTGATGAACAACAAACCACTCCTGTAACCGATCCCGATTTATTTTTGATACCAAGGGGATACCCCAAGCAAATTGTTGCATTCATAAGTAAGTTTTATCAACCCAAAGCTATGCAAACTAATGCTAAGGTTCCACTTGAACAGTCAACCTCACAAGAAGGTTACACACAAATCCACTTCGGAGATACATCAACTAATAAACCTGAAACTGAAGTTATAAACCTCAAACCACTTTTACCTGAGATAAAAGCCGAGACCGTTTCGAATCCCCCCTCTACTAATAAAGGTAAAGGACCCCTTTTGATACCCGCTTTTATTTCATAGATCCCCAAAGTAAAGGTTTCTATTCCACAAAACTCTGAGGAGTATATCACGTATCATGATTCAACTCCTGTTGGTTCTCCTGTCTATATATCCTGTAAGTCCGAAAAACCTAGTCCTCGTTCCCCTTTTTCCCCTTTTTCAGACTTTTCATCTCCGACCGATCTGTCTTTAGAACTTCATTCTCCTCATTCTAAAGTAGCGAAAGGGCCACTACAAGTTTACGAAAACCCCCTTTTCATCTCTCAAAGTTCATCCCCTCACATTCAAATGGCTGCAATTGGAGGAGGTGGCATTGGAGGTGGTGCCGGAGGAGGAGGAAGCCGAGGGCCACCACCTCCCCCTCCCGATATATTTGCCAAAGTAGCTGCCAGATATGCTCCTCCGGTCCTTCCCCCTGTCCTTCATGACCTACCTGAAAATTACATGAATAATTTACCAAAGTTCACAGGAGAGGGAGATTTAACGACAACATAGCACATAAACTTTTTCGACCAATTCACTGATATCCTCGGCATTGAGCATGATGATGTTTATTCAAAAATTTTGGTGCAAACCTTTGAAGGCCAAGTAAGACTTTGGTTTTGAGGGCTTCCGGTAGGATCTATAACATCTTATGACGCACTGGAAACCGCCTTCTTAAGGCAGTGGGGAGAGAGAAAATATCACTTGTATTAATTGACAAAATTTGGGGCTTTGAGGAAAAAGAATTCAGAGTCAGTCTTAGACTTCACCCAAAGGTTTAATAAAATTTATCACAAAATTCCAACAAAAGTTAAACACTCACAACCTGCAGCTAAAGTAACTTTCGCAGGATCTTTCGAGCCAAACTTTGCCCTGCTTTTGAGAGAAAGGAGATATCTCGATCTTACCAGAATGCAAGAAGACACCATAGAAATTGAGTCAAACATGATGGCATCTGGTAAACTGAAAGCGAAGGTCGAAACATGAAACAAAGACACTAAGTGCTTCAGGGAGAAAGCTGAAACTTCCAGGTCTGGAAAGTCCGCTGAGGACAAAATGAATGACATGGCAAAAATAATCAAAGAATTATCAAACAAAATCTCCAGAATGGAATTAGACCAGGCTAAGCCTGATCCTTTTGCTAGGAGATACTTCAAAAGGAATCCCAATCCATAGACCCAACAGAGACTAGTAAAAAATGAGGATCAGAAAATCAAAGCTCCTTTTAAAACATAAAACTTTATGCAAAGTGATGATGCACAAGACTTTGAGGAGTTTGATGAAGATATAAATAACCTCAGTGATAATGACCAAGAACCTCACCTGACCAGACAGGATTACAAAATTTATTTAGATCAAGAACCATTGTTTGGAGATGAGGTAAGTATAAATAATATGGGGACTCCGATTATCAAGGAATCACCGACTCTATAATGGGCGAGCTCCAACAAAAATATAATTTAAGGCCTAGAGATAAAATTTCTACAACTGATCCACTGAAGAGAATTTTGTCGAGAAGTTAAAAGAATGAGACCTCTCAACCATCCAATGAAAAGCTAATGGCCAAAAAAAAGACAGTTGAGACGCAATATACCAAGACGAAGATGACTGAAACAAAAGCAACACAAACCAATAGAACATAAAAAAGAGACACAAAGATCCCATCCAGAGAATCTGAAAATACAATTTGAAGTTTCAATCTAGAAAGTGAAATCAGTAAAATTAAAATTCTGGTACCTCTAGTTGAATTGGAAAAAAATCCGATGTACAGAAAACAAATCCCCAAGATGATAAATTTCTCGGATGCTGAAATTCATGTGGATACTATTAATTTGGAAGATGATAATCCTACTATAATGTTTGGTCAGCATATCGAAAATGCTAAAGATCCCGTCGCTCCTTTTTATATCACGCTGATTGTGCATGATCACTTGCTACATAACTGTATGTTGGATTATGGAGCCCCACACAACTTAATGCTCAAAGCCATTATGGAAAAACTGGGCCCCGAGGTTACTAGACCCTACCGAGATTTGTATTCTTTCAATTCAAGAAAAGTTAAGTGCCTCGGTATGATTACAAATTTAGTAGTTAATCTTGCACAAATCCCTCTGAAAAGTATTCTCATGGATGTAGTTGTTGCTGATGTTCTTGCAAAGTATGGCATGTTATTGTCTAGGTCTTAGGGTGCTAAACTTGGAGGATTGTTGTAGCTGGATATGACTTATGCCACGATCTCGATCTTCGACGGACAGTTCACTTGTCTGTACAGGGAGACGAGATTGGCATATACTGTAAGTGACCCACAAAACCTAAATAACTATCCAGTTTATGTCGTTGATCAAGATTTAGGGAATTGTATATTATCGATCGATGATATTTTAGATGAATGTACAAAAGAAAATTGTACAGAAAAAGAAAAATAAAAAATAGAAAAAACAAATAAAAATGCAAATAGTGTAGGAGTTTGGAAGATGTATTTCGATGGTGCTTCGTCGTGGGAAGGAGCAGGAGATGGGGTATTGTTTGTGGCACCGGATGATGAATTTATTATTCATTTCTCATATAGATTGCAATGGGACATTGAATATACTAATAACGTATGTGAATACGAGGCTCTTGTCTTAGGATTAGGGGTTGCCAGAAAGTTGAAAATTGAAAATCTGATAGTTTACGGTGATGCATAATTGATTGTAAAATAGATTAGGTAGTAGTACTAGGCCAAGAATCCAAGGTTAAGGTCATACATGAACTGCGCCTGGGATCTAATCGAATTTTTTTTCTCATCATTTAATATTCATCATATTCCCAGGGCAGAAAATTAACAAGCTGACTCCCTAGCGAAAGCGACTGCGACTTTCATGCCACCAATGGTTTTGAAGCTGAAATATCACATAGAAATGAGGCACAGGCCTTCAATACCAAATAATGTTCAACACTGGCAGGTATTTGAAGATGATGAGTAGATCAAGCAATTTTTAGAAATGGTCGATGAATTTTCTGAAACACATATTGATCAGGAAAATCAGAATGACCCTGCTTGGGTCATGTAGGAAGGTGAAGATCCTCAAGATTTCCAGGACAAGATCTCTAATCACCGCATGTTAGTACTGAAAAACAGTTAGATCCCAAAAGGTATGATTTCTTTAGAAAGATTATTCGATCATGACGATATTCCCTTAAATTCTACTTTGCAACCTCAACCTGAAGAGGTTGAAGATTGTAATATAGGCACCAAGGAAACTACTAAGCTGGTAAAGATATATAAATACCTTCCAATTGAAATGAAAAGAAAATATGCCAATTTACTCAAGCAATACAAATATGTCTTCGCTTGGTTTTATGACGAATTGAGAACTTACGATACCATTGTCATCGAACATAAGATCCCTTTAAAGCAGGGCATCAAACCTTTTAGACAAAAGCTGAGACAAATAAATCCTATACTGCTACTTGTGATTGAAAGGGAGGTAAAGAAGCTCTTGGATGCAAAAATCATTATTCCACTCAGATATTCCAAGTGGGTATCCAATTTAGTCCCAGTCAGGAAGAAAAACGGTGAAATTAGACTTTGCATGGATTTCAGGAACTTAAACAGATCATCTCTTAAAGATAATTATCCACTACCTAAAATGGATCATGTTTTGGAGAAAGTGGTCGGAGCTAATAGAATGTCTATGATTGATGGATTTTTAGGTTACAATCAAATTGCAGTCCACAAGGACAATAAAGAAAAAACCGCGTTCACTACCCCATGGGGTACTTTCATGTATGATAAAATGCCTTTTGTTCTGATGAACGCAGGAACCACTTTCCAACAAGAAATGGACATAGTCTTCATCGGCGAAAGAGATAAGTTTGTCGTCATTTATCTCGATGATTTAACCATGTTTTCTAAATCTGATGCAGAGCACTTAATACACCTCAAACAAACGTTTGAGAAATGTCGAAAATTCGGTTTGTCTCTGAATCCCAAGAAATCTCATTTTGCAATGCAGGAATGTAAACTCTTGGGCCATATAGTATCAAGAGATGGAATTAAAATCGACCCAAAAAGGGTTGAAGCTATAGATACAATAAATAGTCCTAGGAATAGAAAGGAAATCCAATTTGTTTTAGGAAAAATAAACTTTTTAAGAAGATTTATTCCGAACTTCGCTGAAATTGTGAAGTTGATTACAGATATGCTAAAAAAGGACAGCAAGGTCAAATGGACAACTGAAGCTAAAGCATCCTTTGAATGTATCAATAAAGTTATAGGTGAAGCACCTGTGCTGGCCAGTCCTGATTACATGAAATAATTCTCGATCTTCTCATTCGCATCCGAACATACGATTGCAGTTGTACTCTTACAAAAGAACGAGGAAGGGTTCGAATAACCAATAGCCTTCTTTAGTAAAAGCCTCAGAGATGCAGAGTTGAAATACGACATACTAGAAAAACAAGCATATGCAATGGTGAAAGCCCTAAAATATTTTAGGACCTACGTGCTTCATTCTAAAATAATTGCCTATGTACCCACAAGTTCCGTCAAAGATATATTAGTTGAACCTGATAGCGATGGTAGGGGAGGCCGATGGCATGCCAAGATTCAGGAATTTGATCTCAAAGTAAAACTAACAAAACTCGTCAAAGGTCAAGGCTTGGCTAAGCTATTAGCTGAATCAAATTTCAGAGCACTCGAGATAAATCATCTGCAAGATTACGAAGATTTTCCAGACATATACGAATTTGATGTTACTATGCCTACAACTGAGATCCAAGAAAAAATTTCCTCCTCTGCCTGGTATAGCGACATAGTTTCATATCTCTTGACTCTTGAGCGCCCGAGCGATATGGATCCTTCTAAGGCAAGAACACTAAAGCTGCATGCAGTAAAATATTGTATCGTCGACAACCAACTGTATTGGAAAGACCCCTTAGGCTTTTTACTGAGGTGCCTAATAGAATCTGAAACCGTGAATGTGATAAATGAGTTTCATGAAGGAGTGTGTGGAGGACATCACGCTTGGAGGGTGATGGCCTATAAGATCCTGAGAGCTGGATACTATTGGCCGAAGTTATTTACAGACGTGAATACTAAAGTCAGAGCCTGTAATTCTTGTCAATTATTCTCAGGCAAACAAAAGCTTCCCGTGCTACCTTTGACCCCAATCAAGACAGAAGCTCCATTTCAACAGTGGCGTCTGAATTTTATTGGAGAGATTCATCCACATTCAAGTGCACAACATAAATGGATTCTAATCGCTACAGACTATTTTATTAAATGGGTTGAAGCCATTCCGACACGAAACGCTACAGACTCAATGGTGATAAATTTCTTAGAAGAAAATATTTTATCAAGATTCGACTATCCTCGGAAGATAGTGACAGATAATGCCCAAGATTTCAAATCCATGGTGATGGTTAGGTTTTGTCAAAAGTACAATATTTTACTAGGAAATTCCACAACTTACTATCCTCAGGGAAACATATTGGCCGAATTGTCGAATAAGAGCTTGATCACCATAATAAAAAAGGTGCTAACCAAAAATAAGAAAGCCTGGCATGTTCATTTGAAATACACTTTATGGCCAAATCGGATAGGCACTAAGAAATCAACCAGAATGTCTCCTTTCCAAATGGTATACGGTACATAGGTGGTACTTCACATAAACTTCGCTCTACTAGTAATGAAGCTATGGCAAGATTCTAAGGAAGAACCTAATGATGTCACTAGAAGAGTGAACCAATTGATTGAAGTCCAACAAAATAGGGCTAAGGTAGATGAGAAACTCCAGAGATATCAGGATAATATGAAAGCCCTATTTGATAAAAAGGCTAAAGATAGAGAATTTCTTCCAAACGAACTTGTTTTGAAGTGGGATTCTAGGAAAGAAGACGTTGGAAAACACGAAAAATTCGATCACATCTGGTGTGGGCCTTTCAGGGTCGTAGCTTCTGAAGGAAAGAATTCGTTCTGGTTAGAAAATCTCGACGGAAAAATCATTAACGCTCCTATCAATGGGCGTTACCTGAAGCATTTTATGCAGTAATGAAATTCCAAACCACCGTTGTACATACCAGTTTGATTTTATTTTTTTAATTTATAGTTTTCCGTCTTTCTGTTAAGTTTGTACTTTTACATTAGATACGACCAGTTTTGTTGATTTCGAAAAAATAGAAATATAAAAACAAATAGAGCATACTGTTTCTCTTTTGCTAGGATTTTGACATTTCTTATATTTATTCTGCATATTGAATAATCACCGATAGTCGAGAGATAAAGATGCATTAGAAACCGACATCGTGTTTCAGAAAAAAAATTAGTTATCTCACAAACCAGGTGATATAATTACAATGTTTTTGCTTGAGAATACTAATAGAATCCGAGGTATGAAATTATATGATCATTTTTATTCAAATAAAGATGGTAAAAGAAATCTTGTGGATTCCAGATAAAGTTACACTCACATAAGAATGGTCACATAATAAAAAAAAAATCAGAAAATATAAACTCTGAGTCTTTAAACCAAATAAAAATAATATAGGAATAAAATAAGAATAAAATAAAATAGGAATAAAGGAAGCTCACAAATCAGGAAGCAGGCTTGGGTATGAATAGGATCCCTTTTAAAACCTTTGACTTTTCGGTCTGTTCCCATACACTATATCTGAAAGCTTTTATTTTATCTTGCTTTGCACTTCCTGACCTTGAATCTTTACAGAAAGACAGATTTCACCTTGACTTAGGAAGCCTAAAAAACTAGACCTTCAAAACGAGAATAGGAGAACATTTTATGATTCCTCTAATTTTAACTGGAAGAAAGTATGGCTAGGCTAATCCTGACTACCTTAACCCCTTTATCATATTTTAAAATGATTAGTTTCTCTCAAAGAAAGTCCCTGAAAATTAAAACTTCTCCGTAATAACTTCCCTGTAGGTGAAGGTGTTTTGAAGGTCAGTAGAGAATTAGCCCAGAGTAAATCAAAGTGAGTTGATAGACCTTCGTTGCTAAATTATAAACAAATATCATCCCGCGTATGAAACATACAAGTTGATTGCCCCCACTTCATGCAATATTAAAATACAAGACGAATGGTGAAAGGAAATTCGAAATTCAATTGCCCCCATTCTATCAAAAAGAGATGATGAAAAGAAATTCATTTAAATGATTTCCCTCATCTCAACAAAAATGAAAATTGAAGTGGTGAAAGGAAATTCAATGGGAAATGTAGATAACTTCACCGAGGTACTGAATAGGCTTGCTGGCAGTGAAACAATGTCTATGATATCTGTAAGGCTGTTATACATGTATATAATGCTCTTTGGTAGTTATTTCTCTTTCTGACAAGATTTACATTCTGAACCAACAGGGGACCTCCCCCAAACTAAATTGTTTAATGTTTACTAAACCTTGACGTGAACAAAATCGAACAAAGTATGATAGTTTGGTTAAAGTCATTTTGATTATCTTAAGCAGACCCAAAATCAGTTTCAAAGAAAAGAAATCTTAATAGCCTAAACTCGAGGTTGGTGAATGATCAAGTTTTTGAAAGTTTCCTGGGTTACGGCCGAAGTGTTATATCCTTCTGTGTCTCTTTTCAAAGGTGTTTTCCCAGAAATCCACTGATGACTTCATTAACCCAATAAAGGCACTTGGTCTATAGTTCTTCCACGCCTCGTAGGGAGACGCGATCCCCAGATGGAGCCTATGTTGGAACACTTTTTAAATTATAAGCTTGAAGCTTCATTCTCTTTCTCCTTACTTTATTTTAGAGTCGAACTTCAATAATAAATTGTATTATCTTGTATCCTTAAAGAATACACAAGATTCAACATCGATATTTTGTCCCCACTGATCGAACGACTCTTCTTTCCCTAATGTTTTGGAGCCGCCCAAATGATAATTAGGTCAAGCCTATAGAGAGTTGGCTTTAAAATTTCAGATTTCGGATTTTCGCGCTTTAGACATTCCCGCACATCGCATTCCCAAAATCCGAAACTTGTGGATAACTAAATCTTACATCCTTTCGAGAGTGCATCCTTTATTTTCTTCTATTGCAGACACGATAAGATTCATCGCACATTAATGCCTTATTTTGTTTAACAGTTTTGTAAGTTTCCCTCATACCATCTGATTTTATTAATCGAATCAGACGACAAATTATGGCCTCTGTTCTGTTTTTTCATTATTTTCATCTGAGGAATTAAATCTTATATAACTAACGGAAGAAAAACCACACTTCAAAATCAAGTCTATATTTATGATTCCTTGACATTACTCTTTTAATCCTTGAGTGTAATCTCAGGAACAACACCCATAGACTGAAAAATCATCCATAGACACCTCTACACTGTCATGTATCAGATCTGCAAATATGGCTAAAACAACCCTCTGGAACGTGGAGGAAGAATTACATAGGACAAAGGGTAAAACCTTGTAAGCATAGGTTCCCCATGGAAAAGAAAATGTAGTCTTGTCTTGGTCCTCTGGGGATATCCTTATTTGCTTATAACCACTGAAGCCATCTAAAAGGGAAAAATATCTCTTCCCATCCAAGGTATCCAATACTTTATCTATGAATGGTAAAGGGAAATAGTCTTTACGGGTAACTTTATTGTGTTCCCTATAGTCTACACAAACTATCCATTTTAGATTTTTCTTGGGAATGAAAACCAAAGGGGAAACCCTTTGGTCGTCTGAAATTGGATAAATAAAATCTACATCTATTTTTTTTTTAAACTCTTCTTTTACAATATCCTTCAATGCAAGGTTCATACATCGATGTGGTTGTCTAACTGGTTTAAGATTTCCCTGAGTGTAAATATGGTGAGTGCAAAAATCAGGGGAAATGCCTTTCACATCTTTATAGTCCCAAGCAAAATCATCTACATGTTTTTGAACTAATGAAATTAATTTTTTCCTGTAGATCACTTAGATTGGCATTAATATTTAGGTATTTTCCCCGAAAAACTTAATTGTTTTACTAGAGGAATCTGTGATAGTGTTTACAGGAAAAACATAGTAGAACAAAAATTTTAAGCTCTATGTACTACATGTTTCCTGAAAAATGTTGCCCAAGTAGAAAAGCAACAACGTTTTGCTCAGATGTTTGTTTAAAGGTTTGTTCAGAGTTTGATCTTGATGTAATTTCATAATTCGAGATTGATTGTAACGACCACCCCCTAAAATGCAGAAGAAAATCATAATAATTGAGATAATAATTACGCTGATTTTGTTGAGTATTTTCTTTGAGATTGAAAGCTTATGAAATATTTAGCACAGGCCGGACTATTTCATCATTAGTTTCTATGTTTTCTATCCATTTGATTTTTTCCAACTCATTGATTGATTTAGCTGGGGGGTAGTGTTGAATTTGCTTTTCCTCAGAACCATTTTTCATTATCATATTTTCCTTACGACAGCCAATGAATGTGTCATATGTTGCTAACCAAGGCCTACCCATTATCAATGAATGTCCTCCTAGACCAATTTTTGGTTGTAAGATCATAAAATCAACTGAGTAATTCCAAGAGTCTAATGAAACAATGGCATCCTCAAGTATTCCCTAAGGCTTAATCCTCAATCTATTTGCTAACTTCAAAATTGTAGGGGTCGGTCTAAGATTTTCAATGTTTAGAAATTTCATGGTTTCTAGTGTCATCACATTTATAGAAACACCTAAATCAATGAGTGTGTTTGGTAAAGAGAGGTTATTAATATATGTTGTTACAATTGGTATGCTTGGGTCAACATACTTTTCAGGAACTGGAGTTGTAGTTATCAAACTAGCTAAATGTCCAATCACCTGAATAGTTTGTGGATCCTTCCTTTTTCTAGCAGTCTTTTTATTACATATTTCCCTCACTGTTTTGGCAAAGATGGGAATCTCCTTAATGGCCTGCAATAGGGGAATTTTGATACTGATATTTCTCAATTCTTCCAAAACATCAGTTTCAGGTAAAACCTTAAATTTTTCTTGTTTTTGTAACAATAGTCTCTCAGGAAAGGGTGCAGATTTTGGTTCTAAATCTTTCCCTCGTGGACTAACTGAATTTTCAATTGTTTTGTTTGGATTTAACATAGTATTTTCTACTTCCTCTTCAATTATTATGGGTGATGTTGGATTAGTTGTTCTCCCTGAGCGCAAATTGATTTATGTAATTGAATAGGAAATTCCTGTAAGACTAAATGAGTGATAGCATAAGTGGGGAAAGTATTTAATTCAACATTGTAGATTGTTTTGTTCTTTTGATTATTTGGGTTTGCTACAGGCTGAGATGGGATTGAAGTAGGTTGTGGTGGTTGTTGATTCAGAGGAAGTCGTAAAGGTTGGGATTGGGTTAGTTGTGGTAGTGGCGGGTTTGATGGAAATGATTGTTGGACATGTGGATATTGTGGAAATGATTGTGGTTGAGGGTAAAGTTGTTGCTGATAGGATGACTGTGGTTGATATTGTGGAAAGTTATAGGATAATTGACCACCAGAGTTATTGGTTTTTCAATTATGTTGATAAGGAAAATTTTGGTGGGAAGGCCATGATTGCCATGGCATTTGAGTGTTCCAAGTTGTTTGTGTAGAATCATGAGTAGGAAAAACAACAAATTGTTGAGAAGGGTCTTGAAACAAACCCGCCTTTGGGTTCCAAGGTCTCCTGGGTGCAATATTGTAGAGTGCTTCTGTTGCCTCGTTATCTTATTTGTATACTTCTTTCAATCCAGGCAGCGAAGGGCAATCCTCTATTGCGTGGTTCACTGCACATATTCCACAGATTTGGACACTATTTAGTGGACACTCATTATTTGGATGCTTTTACCTGCAAGTTGAACAAAAAATGGCTAAGGATGTTGTTTCTTCTTATTGTCTTTATTAACATTAAACACATCAAATTGAGAAGTCAATGTACCCATTAGTTCTGTCTTAATTTTTTCAAGAAAATTACCAATTTCTACTCTAATAATACTTGATGTTGCATATTTTGTCACTTTTACAAGAGAATATCTTTGACTTTTTCTAGCTTTGCTTTTCCCTCAAGAGTATTTCCTGCACATTTTTAAAATTTTATCAAATGGAAAAGAAGAAATATCCCTTGATCCCATAAGATTAAAGACATCTATATATTCATCTAGAAGTCCTTTTAAAAATACAGTGCAGACAAGTTTAAGTGTTATAGAGTTATGTTTTGATTTTTGAAAATTATACAAAAGCGTTCCAAATAGTCCTCCAAACGCTCATCCTCATACTGAGCCATTCTAAAAATATCCTCAGAATTTTGTGGCCTGCAGTATGACAGATAATTCTTAAGGAAATTTTTTCTCATGGTTTCCCAATTTGCTGTAAAATTTTCACCTAATCCCATAAACCACTTTAATGCACTTCCTTTTAGGATGGCTGGAAACAACCAAAGTTTATGAGTATCATCAATGTAACCATAAGTTCTGTATAAAATATCAAATTCAAATAAGAAGGCATCGGGGTCATCAGTAGACATACCGTAAAAATTGGGTAGGAAAAAAGGTGGAATATTTTTCATTCTGACCACATTACCAAGAGTTACAGGCACGTCAATGATCGAAAATCCAAAAGTGACTTATGTTTCCTCTTCTTCATCATTATCACCTTCTATTCTATCTTCTTGTCTTTGTTGTTTTTCTGCTTCTTATTCCCTTTCTTGTCGTTCTCGTTCTTCTCGTTGTCTGCGTTGATTTGGTGTTTTACGTCCTCCTTGATCTTCATATCCACCTAATAACCTTCCATCTGGTGCTCTTTTGGCTCCACCTTCTTCTGCATGATATTCCGTTTCTGCCATGCTATCTTCCCAAAAGATCCAAAACTCTTTGTTCCAACTTTCTAGCTCTTTTTTTTTTTTTTTTGTCTGAATCTTCAGATTGCTCAACAAAATGTTGTCCTTTATCTTGTTCAACACCTGTAACCAAGTTAGTAGTGGATGATTTTGTGAATAATGATGATGTTTGAATTAGTGGTTGTGTAGGGGGTTTGTTTGTTTGT
>SNQJ01S0075129.1:0-30300 GCA_010110895.2 Picea sitchensis | reverse complement strand
ATTTATTGTTAATTCTTTTTATTTATTAATGGATCCTTCCCAAATCCCTTTTTGGAGATGTATTTTTCGTTCTATACCTCATAACACTCCCAGAAAGATAGTTAATCTCTTATCACAAATTAAATTTGATGGGAAGGGTGAGATGTTTGCATATGAACACATCATTCAATTTTGACAGTTTTGTTTTTCTCAAAATACCACTCATGAAGGTGTCATATGCAAGTTGTTCACTCTTTCTTTTGCAATTCAATTTAAAAGTTGGTGTGAGACTTTACCATTCACCTCTATTCACATATGGGAACATGTTATGCATGCTCTTGAAAATTATAATTATGATGAATTGTGTGAAGAAATTGTTATCATATGCAAATTTTTTATAAATCTTGGCAAAAAATTGTGGTTCTGAAAGGACAATGTGCTCCTCAGACTGACTACATCATTCATTTAGAAAAAAATTAAGATTCGTTTGGTAAAAATTTTGTTTCTCGAGTTTATATGTAGGGTTTTTAATTATTTTTGGTAAGAATATTGGACCCGAGGCCCAATCTCTAAGTTTTCAAACCAACCATTGAAGCCCGAGCCAAGCATCAATTACCAAGTCACATGCCAACACAACACACAAGTGAGCGCTCGCTCAAGACCAAGCCCACGACCAAGGGAAGAGCCCACAAGGTGTATTATTTATGCACAATACGTTAGGTGAAGACATGAACAATTGTATATTTAAAGTCTTGAAAACCATCTTTCCCGTTGCATATGGAATATTCCCACATTGCAAAATAAAAATGTTGAATGCACCAGGGGCGGTGGTGTAGGCCGATTGGTAAGTGGACGAGCTGGTTCCAGGACGTACTCGATGCCCCCAATTTGAACCTCAACTAAACGCACTCGAAGTTCGTGCCCTAGGCTTATCGAGCCCAGGTTAATAGTGGTAGCTATCCATTTCATTCCCGGGTCTCCGGTATGTCGAGCCCAGGTTAATAGTGGTAGCCGTCCGTTTCATTCTCGGGTCTCCGGTATGGCGGCTGGGCGTCTTTGTCGATTCCCTTGGTAAAAAAAAAAATGTTGAATGCACCGACAGTGGAATGACAAGGTAGATCCCATAGGTCACAGAATCTAACACATCAACACTAGCATATCCAGATGTTGTATGAGCACCAAGCCAACAAAATTAGATGTTTATAGGGTTTAAAATTGTTTTCTACAGGAAGAGATCTGTTAAATATAATGTAACCTCAACAGGCTAACTGTACACTACCAGCTGTCCTGGCTAGCTGTACTTTCTATTCTTGTTTTTCTTGAGCCTATTTAGCTCAACTATTTCCCTTTGCATAGTACTTCTTCATGAACTTCTTCATGTACTCATTTTGTGCTCTTCTTCTTGTATTCTAATATACTGTTTTTTTTTCTATTCTTTCTCTCTGCATTTCTTGCTTCACAATTTATCATGGTATCAGAGCTACAGTAGTAAGCCTCTTCACACAAAGACTGGAGAGCAACACAATCCTCAAACAATGCAAAGCTTACACAGATCACGAGAGCATGCAACACAGACTTTTCACAAGGCTTAGAGATTTGTCCATAATAATCTCAAAAGATCCTCGTAGGAAGCTCACACAAGGAAACAGAGCACTATACGCTCAAAAGATCGAGCAAGCAGAGACTGCAGAAGAAGAAAGTTTAAAGAATCGTGAATGATTTCGAATTCGTCAAAGATTCACGAAGAAAACCTTTAGAAGGAAGAAACGTTGAAGATTTCACAGATATTTGTTCAAATTCGTGAAGGATAGTTACAGAAAGAAGAAGCGTTTAAATAATTGTAGGAATTCTCTCAAATCTGTCAAAGACTGTTGTAGAGAACAAACCTTTAAAGATCTCATAAAATCTTTGAAAATTAGTGAAAGATCGGTCAATCTTTGCAGAAGCCGCAAAGAACACATCGAAGGCACAAATAATATCCATCGCGGCCATAAGATTCATCCTGAGAACAGATCCGAGGCAGAAATCCAGTTCAGAAGGGACGAAGCGAGCACAGAAAAGGCGAAAGAGTTTCAACCATCAGATCTTGCGCAGAGGACCAACAGTCGTTCAGATCCATGACAAAGTGCACGAGGTTTAACTCCTCTGCAGTGCACAAAAGAAAGAAGTCACAAAATCCTGAAATCATCAGGACTGTCTGTCAACACATACGTGGCAAGATCTCGGCATTTCACTCACTCGCAAGGTGTCAAGGTCAGAGGTCTGCCATGAGAATTCGCGAATCGCGAAATCATGAGTTATTATGAACCGTTGGATCATGAAAGATCGTGAGCCGTCGATCTTATCCCATCACAAATCGGGGATCGGGAGTTGGACGAGCGAAGGAGACTGCTCTCCAAAACCCCGATACACGAAATCCTGACATCACAAATCATGAAATCCCGAGAGGATTGTGAGCCGTCCATCTCAGACGACAGGTGGAAGGAGATACAGGCACCATCAACTTTTCGGCATTTTGGAGTTTGGGATATCGGAGGTCTTGTTGATGAAGGTCGCGACACTCCACGATGAAAGTCACGAAATCCTGAAAAGATCACAGCCGTCCATTCGTTTGGGACACGTGGCGGAAATCAAGGAAATCGTCGGTATTTCGGCTACCGAGGTTTCAAGTTCACAGAAGATTTGTGTCATCGGGGGACTCAAGTCATGAAATCCCAAAACGTAGGAGGACCATCCATCTTGAGGAGACGCATGGAAGCAATCCAGAATTTCGAGAGATTTTCCGAAAAGTGATTTCAGCAAATCGACATTTCAGAGTTCGCGGTTTTGGAGCACAGCATGATGAAGAATCAAGAGTCGCGAAATACTGATTCGCGAAATCCCAAAAGGATCTGCACCGTCAAATCATCAGAGGATCTGTACCATTGATTTTCCATAGGAAAATTTTGGCATTTCGGCATTTGAAGTCCCGATTCGTGAAATCTCGAAAATGCTTTCGAGAAGGGCCTTTCCAACATATTTCGCATTTCGGCAAATTGAAATACAAAGAACCAAAAAATCTCATAGCGCTTTAACATCAAGGCACGTGGTCACATTGATCAGAGACTAAGGGCCAATTCAAGGCCGATAAACTCTCTTCGGCGTTTCGGCAATCGGAAGTTGGAGAGTTCAAAGGTCTCGTCTAACGAAGTTCCGAGGTCAAAACTCCCGAAGCCAAAATTCGTGACATCAACACTCATGAAATATTGAAACACAACATTTTGACATCCCTGCAAGAAAGAAGCAGACCTGGTTTCAGCGAAAGTGACAGGTAAATATGAAATTTCCTTCTGTTTATTGCAAATTTTTAAAAAAATATGGCGTCGTCTAGCAATTTAGGACCAACTCAGGGTCGGATTCTTCTTGGAAAGAACTATGAGTTTTGGTCTCTTCGGATGAGATCCTTCTTGCAAGCACAAGAGTGCTAGGATCTAGTGGATCATGGATATGTGGAACCAGATCCAACAAACCTGTCCGCCATGACTAATCAACAGAAAATTGGTCAGGCAACGCAGAGAAATAGAGAAAATAAAGCTAAATTTTGGATTCAAAATTCTGTGGATGACTCAATTTTCTCAAAAATCAAAGGCGCTGGTACTTCAAAACAGGCTTGGGACATCCTTAAATCTTCCTACCAAGGAAATGAAAGGGTCAAAATAGTTAAACTGCAGTCCTTGAGGACACAATTTGAGACTCTAAGGATGACAGAGTCCAAAAATGTGGATTAGTTCATGACCAAAGTCATGGGCATCGTGAACTAGATCAGATTGACTGGTGAAACCATCACTGATCAATGCATTGTTGAGAAAATCCTCAGAAGTTTACCAAAGAAATTCGAAATGGTTGTAACGACAATCCTTGAATCCAAGGATCTGTCAAGTTTTTCAACAGATGAACTAATTGGTTCTCCGGTGACACATGAGACCAGACTGCATCTCACAGATGAGTCAATCGCCAATGCTTTCAAAATGAAATTATCCTTTAGTAGAGGGAGAGGCATAGGGCGAGGAAGAGATCACCAAGGAAGAGAGAGCAGTCACATAAATCCTCATTCTAGTGGAGGACACAGACAACAACAACCGAATCAACACTTCCAAGCACATAGACAACAAAATCAGAATTAGAGTTTTCAGCCTCAAAGAGGCAGAGGGAGAAGATCAAATGAGAAATAAAGCATATAGTGCTATTATTGCAAAAAGTATGGGCGCTATGAATCTGAATGCAGGAAGAAGCAAGTAGATCAACTCTCAGGTAGAGCACATGCGTCAAATCACATGGGAGAAAACTCAAGAGGTATGTTTCTTTCGTGCCACAAGACTAAACAACAACCTAAAGATCTCTGGTTGCTGGACAGTGGATGCAACAATCACATGGTAGGTAACAAATATTTACTTTCATGCATTGATTCTTCCCTCTCATCTGATATTACACTTGGAAATGATTCTTTAGTCAAAGTTCAAGGAAAAGGAACTGTTCCTATTCTTACTAAACATAATGTAAAGAAAGACANCATCTAGATGTTTTCCTTGGCCTCAGATAATGTCTTAGCCATGACAGTCTCCTTCTGCAGCTTCTGTAATTCTTGACTAAGTCTCTGAGCTTTATGCATCTCTGCATGATAACTAGACTGAAACATGGACTTCAAGTCTTGGATGATTTTCACCTCTTCTTGCAATTTTTTTATTTCCTCTCCTTGTAGTGACATATCCTCCATAAACTTTACCAGCTTCTCAGAAGCATCTGGAACTTTCACTGGGATGGCTAATGGAATCTGTGTTGTTGTGGCTGTTGTTGTTGTACTAACTCCTGTGAGAGTAACTGCATCAAGTGGGATAACAATCATATGCACATTATGTTCTTTCTCTTTAACCAACTTTTCTAACTCAACATCCATCTCTTTTATCTATGCATTCTACTCCATTATCAATTTCAACATCTCCTCTTTGTGGCCTTCACTTTCAACTATTTCCTTTGCCTATGAATCCTCATTCTACACCAACTCCTCTAGGGATTTGATTTTATTATATTTGGCTAGAGAGGATATATTTTCAATCTCAACTAAGATTGGACATTATTTAGAGACACCTGCAATTTTGCAGCAGACAATGATGTATTTTTCAATGTGGAGAAAATAATGTCCCTTGTTTGCCTATGCATGTCCATTTGGTCTGCTGGATGAACTTCCTTCACATCAAACTCAAAGGATGCTTTTTTGTAATCCAAATATTTCTTGGGATTGGGGACCTGTGCCTGTAAGAATGCCATATGCATCCTTCCCTTCTCCGTGTCAAATGAAAATAGTAATCTGTGCTGGGATGTAGATGTCTGCTTCCAAAACTGGGCATATGTACTGCTATTGAGAAGTTCATTCTTCTGCTTGATCATTTTGTATTTGTCAAAAATGCTTGATCCTATTGGCTCGTGAGAGGACTTAGCTAACAGTGTAGTGTTTTCTTTCTTCTTGGAGGAGGATGTGGACACTATGTGTTGACTTCTTCAGAATGTTGAGGAATGTGGTCCCTCCATGACTATGGTGGACTGTGTTTCTCCTTCTCTAAACCTATCTGGTGTGTGGCTATTTTTAGGCCTCTTCCTATAAACCTGGAAATATTTAGTTGACACCTCTATGACTGAAGGTGAAACATATTTCCTTGCTCTTTTTTCTTTTTGCACATGAGGAGTGCTAGTATGTGAAATGTTGGTAGGTGAAGGATATTCTTCTCTATCAAGCAATTTATTTTCCTGCCAGTCTGTCTGATTCATAAAATTCTCTATCTCGGGCTTTGGCACATGAGCATAAGGAGAAATCTTCTGTTTGAGCCTGATTTACGATATAATTCCAAAGGGGCCATAATTCCATGGGAAGCTTAGACTGAAATCCATATGTTTCAAGAGGTTGTTGGCCTCTTCTCCTGCAACTCTGTTGTTGCATATGAAAGAACCAATTCGGCTCTTGATCCTGAGTTGTTGTTTCTTCTTAAATGATACAAAGTGGAAGTCATAAGAGTTTATCAACTTCCTTATGTATTCCAATGCAAATATTTTGACAAGGAGGTATTTTGGCAGTTTATATGGTGGCAATTCACACCCATACACTCTGATCTCGGTATGGTTATGGTAAAGATACAAGTCCCATGTTTTGGCGAAGTCAGACAGATGAAGAATTCTCTGGACCTCCTCTTTTATCCTTGGTTCCATTCTGCTTCCGAGCATGCACACCACTGGATGGTAAAATTGACCAATGAAGTGTTTGAAGATGAACTCAGTGGAATTCTTCCTCACTAGTGATGTCCAAGAAGTCATTGATTGAGGATTTCTGTCCTGACCCAAATTTTGGAGAGCAAAAGGGAATCTGTTGGCCTGGAAGAAAAGGAACAAGTACACCAAAACTGAGGAGTACTTGAACATTCCCTCTGTTGAGAACTTGAAGAGTTGTTCATGTATATTATCAGCCAGATACTGACTGAAATTGAACTAGTTTGTAGCTTTCTCTTCTGTGGAAAAAATGGACAGAAAACCCATGATGGGTTCATCTACCCATTCATCAGAAAAATATCCTAACAACAAACAGAGGGTGGAAATGATTTGGTTAGCTCTAAATGAGAAAATAGAATATGGATAGGGAGGGTTTTTCTTAGGCAACTGTGCATCTTCTGGTAGGAAGATTTCAAATATTTGGGCTCTTTGAGGGAAAGAAAGTTTCTGATAGAGGTCGTTCAGGATTTCAATGGAGAAAGGGTTGGCATAATCAGTTCTGGGGATCTGTAGCATCTGGTTTATTGATTCAGGGGTAATGGTGAACATAGTTTCACTAGATAAAGACAGGATGGCCCTTTGGACGGGAAGGTAGTGGTATTGACACTTGGAGAACTCTGGGAAATGATAGGTCTGGGGAAACATGTATAATGGTAGATTGGACTCCCAGAGTCCGATCTCGTCACTCTGGTCTAAGAAAATGTCTTTTATCCAGAAGTGTAATTCAAAGAAATCAAATTCACACTTCAGCTCTGCAACTCTGTAATCTTTATCAGCCAGGGGGGCATGGTCTAGGTCGATGGGAGGAGGAAGAAACAGGTTTTTGGTTGTTTCAACACAGTTGGTTTTGGGTTCCATAACTAACAGAGATCCGAAGGAGGAAATGGTTTTGACTGTAATTACCTGGTTTAATGGAATTTTTCGATGGTGTGCCTGGTGGCGATTAGCTTAAAAAATGTAAATGATGCTATGCCGACTATTTCTGGACCAGTGAACAGTATGGTAATGGTCAAAAAATGAAGTTAAACGCTGTAAAGGGGTGTCTATTATGGCACAGGTGGTGACTAGACGAGTAACAGTCACGGGGGACAACATTGATTGGCCAACGGGTAGATGAGTGTGACGTGGATGGCATTGATTGTCCAATGGGTGGATATGAGTGTGGCGTGGATGACATTGATTGGCCAACGGGTGGATATGAGTATGACGTGTGACAGGGTATTGGGGTACGGTGGAAAAGTGAGGTGGGCGGTATTGGATGAGCGGTTAGGTAGGTTCCCAGAGGGGGGGGTAGGTGGTAAGCGAAATTGAGTGGGGGGGTCCAGTAAGATGTCAAGCTGACACGTTGTGAGGGGCTCGCACTGGGAAAACCACTCTCCTAGACACCCTCCCCACCGTTAAAGGAAGAAAGGATGGGGGGGTCGGAAAATCACTGTTGGTTGTTGATCTGAGCACGACTTGATCGACCGCTGAAAACTGTGCGCCCTTTAGTCACAAAGCACCAAAAGGTCAAATCTCGATAGAAATTAGGATAAAAAACATATTGTGGGTAGCACTAGGCTTCCCCTTCTTTAGTTTTTCACCAAGGGGTTATTTCCAAAGATCAATACATCAAATTAAGTCAAAATAAAAGATATTTTCAACATTTTTTTGCAAATATTTATTGAAATAAACCATGCTAACCTAAATCCTAATATAATCACCTAACAAATTAATCCATCTTAAACTGTTGGATCAATAATTACTCTAGCCTAAGATATTTGGCCAAGATTAGACTATTTGGCCAAATTTATTCACTCGCCTATCTAATTTGGCCAATTTTAAACTGTTTGGCCAAATTTATTCACTATCCTATCAACATAAATTTAAAAGGTTTGATCATGATTACATAGTATGAGTCAAACCAAGTTTATTTTAATGGGGTTTTATATTTTCTCCTTTTATTTTTTATTTTTTTTATACCATCTTTTGATTTTTTTGATTTTTTCTTTTCTTTTATTTTTTCTTTTTCTTTTTCTTTTGTAAATCATTTGCAGAATAAAATATTATTTACAATATAATACAACCAGAGGAAGAGATTCTAATCACTAGGTGGTCCTATGAAACATAGGGTTATAACAAGTCACATATCTATGAAGTTTTCCCTTTACGGGTTTGTCTCATTGGGATACTTGTTAGTAGTGTTTCATCTTAACCCGCAACTCGCATCCCACATATCTTGTGGTTTTCATCAAGGTTTTTGATCAGACACATTTCCCCACAAACCTTCCTTCTCCACGAGCCAATGAGAGACAACCATGTAATCCCTGAACCACGAGCTACTATCTGTGTGGGAAATCCTCGTGCGTGGGCCCATCGTGAAGACAAGGTCTTGTCCTTGTTTTATCCATGACCCACGACCCATGATCCAATCAAATTCATTCTTCGCATGAAGGTTTCTCCTATCGGGATTCTGATCCTTGTTGTTTCACATGTCCCTGCAACTCCCCAGGCCACAAGCTGTGTGAGATAATCCTCGCGGGAATTGGAATTGGAGTACTTTTGGCATTCATTTGATCTTCCCATGACCCAAAATCTGTAAGTTTTGCAAACTTTCCATGTCGATCTTTTTGCGAACCTAACACAACCCACAAATTTCATAATCCCACACACCTTTCTCCCCGCAGACCCAATGAGACTATCCTACCTTTCCCGCGATCCTATCCAATTATTCTTCTTGACAAATCTATTGGACATGAGACTTTTGGACCTATTGTAATATTATTTTAATTTTGGTTTATTTCTAATGCAGGTGAGGTTAGAATTCTAATGTGGTCCCAACACTTTATACCTTTCCTAACTCCTAATATGAATTACATGGGGAAGTTTAAACAATATAAACCCCTCATAATCAACCTCCCCAATGCATGTGGGATAAGAATCTGAGATCGTAGATCAATGACATAGATCAACTTGAAGAACAAATCAACGACTACTGAGAGCTGATTTTAGAAGACGATATCTCAAGCTACATGTTGTCAAAACAGGCGTGAGATGGCCCATTGGAAAACCTGAGAAGGGAAGAACTTATTGGAAGAATCCTTTTCACCATGATGACAATAAAAAAACATATAGAATTCAAGAAACGTAATTGAGATAGCTCAAAAAAATCGAAGACATTTTCGAGAATTCTGACTCATGATCATCATATTAGAGAGAGCTTAACTTCTCAGTTTTTTTTTTTTTTTTAAATTATGTTTATAGCGCTTGTATATTCATTAATAGAAATGTTGAGGCAATTCGATTTATCTAATGAGATAGATGAATGAATCAAAGAGATGAACCAATTGACAGTTATATGATGTGAAAGGTCTTCCTTGTTTTATAAAAGGAAGACCTTGTAATGAAGAAGGAATTTTTCCCATCGTTTGATTGTGATACTATTATCTCATTAATAAAGAGAAGAAGACAACTTTGGCGACCATGAATGGTGTTTGTTTGTGTATGAGACTATTCTACATGTGCAAATGAATTTTACAGTTTCTTGAATGATATGTAACATGAACTATTTCTGTGGGTATTGTTTGTGTTATTTGACGTTTGTTGTTACTAAATCGACACAGGGATAATGTTACAGGTTTAATCTGCAACTATTTGTGATTCAATATGTAACTTTATTGTTTTAATATATTACTGATTCACATGAACTATTTCTGCAATCTGCAATACGATTTCATACTGTGTCCCGCACATGGTAGGTTAGGAATAGTTATATTAGATATTTCACATTTGTTTTAATTAGATTAGATTTAGGATTAGTAAGAATTATTTGGGGGACAATTTATTTTCTTCATATTTTTTCTTTTGATTCTTAGTGGCAACCAAGCCCACATACTAGTTGCAATTTTCCATCCCAAACGAGAGTGAGTTTAATTGGTACTCGTCATCAGGCATTTTCTCTTACCTTCTTGACATGCCATTTGGACTCGTCGACAAAAATGGTGCTAGAAGGAGGGATAGATGACAAGCTAAGGATGTGGAGTATTTATTGTTAATTCTTTTTATTTATTAATGGATCCTTCCCAAATCCCTTTTTAGAGATGTATTTTTCGTTCTATACCTCATAACACCCCCAGAAAGATAGTTAATCTCTTATCACAAATTAAATTTGATGGGAAGGGTGAGTTTTTTTCATATGAACACATCATTCAATTTTGATAGTTTTGTTTTTCTCAAAATACCACTCATGAAGGTGTCATATGCAAGTTGTTCACTCTTTCTTTTGCAATTCAAGTTAAAAGTTGGTGTGAGACTTTACCATTCGCCTCTATTCACATATGGGAACATTTTATGCATGCTCTTGAAAATTATAATTATGATGAATTGTGTGAAGAAATTGTTATCACATGCAAATTTTTTATAAATCTTGGCAAAAAATTGTGGTTCTGAAAGGACAATGTGCTCCTCAGACTGACTACATCATTCATTTAGAAGAAAATTAAGATTCTTTTGGTAAAAATTTTGTTTCTCGAGTTTATATGTAGGGTTTTAAATTATTTTTGGTAAGAATATTGGACCCGAGGCCCAATCTCTAAGTTTTCAAACCAACCATTGAAGCCCGAGCCAAGCATCAATTACCAAGTCACATGCGAACACAACACACAAGTGAGCGCTCGCTCAAGACCAAGCCCACGACCAAGGGAAGAGGCCACAAGGTGTATTATTTATGCACAATACGTTAGGTGAAGACATGAACAATTGTATATTTAAAGTCTTGAAAACCATCTTTCCCGTTGCATATGGGATATTCCCACATTGCAAAATAAAAATGTTGAATGCACCAGGGGTGGTGGTGTAGGCCGATTGGTAAATGGACGAGCTGGTTCCAGGACGTACTCGATGCCCCCAATTTGAACCTCAACTAAACGCACTCGAAGGTCGTGCCCCAGGCTTATCGAGCCCAGGTTAATAGTGGTATCTATCTGTTTCATTCTCGGGTCTCCGGTATGTCAAGCCCAGGTTAATAGTGGTAGCTGTCTGTTTCATTCTCGGGTCTCCGGTATGGCGGCTGGGCGTCGTTGTCGATTCCCTTGGTAAAAAAAAAATGTTGAATGCACCGACAGTGGAATGACAAGGTAGATCCCATAGGTCACAGAATATAACACATCAACACTAGCATATCCAGATATTGTATGAGCACCAAGTCAACAAAATTAGATGTTTATAGGGTTTAAAATTGTTTTCTGCAGGAAGAGATCTGTTAAATATAATGTAACCTCAACAGGCTAACTGTACACTACCAGTTGTCCTGGCTAGCTGTACTTTCTATTCTTGTTTTTCTTGAGCCTATTTAGCTCAGCTATTTCCCTTTACATAGTACTTCTTCATGAACTTCTTCATGTACTCATTTTGTACTCTTCTTCTTATATTCTAATATATTGTTTTTTGTTCTATTCTTTCTCTCTGCATTTCTTGCTTCACAATTTATCATGGTATCAGAGCTACAGTAGTAAGCCTCTTCACACAAAGACTGGAGAGCAACACAATCCTCAAACAATGCAAAGCTTACACAGATCACGAGAGCATGCAACACAGACTTTTCACAAGGCTTGGAGAGTTGTCCATAATAATCTCAAAAGATCCTCGTAGGAAGCTCACAGAAGGAAACAGAGCACTATATGCTCAAAAGATCGAGCAAGCAGAGACTGCAGAAGAAGAAAGTTTAAAGAATCGTGAATGATTTCGAATTCGTCAAAGATTCACGAAGAAAACCTTTAGAAGGAAGAAACGTTGAAGATTTCACAGATATTTGTTCAAATTCATGAAGGATAGTTACAAAAAGAAGAAGCGTTTAAATAATTGTAGGAATTCTCTCAAATCTGTCAAAGACTGTTGCAGAGAACAAACCTTTAAAGATCTCATAAAATCTTTGAAAATTAGTGAAAGATCGGTCAATCTTTGCAGAAGCCGCAAAGAACACATCGAAGGCACAAATAATAGCCATCGCGGCCATAAGATTCGTCCTGAGAACAGATCCAAGGCGGAAATCCAATTCAGAAGGGACGAAGCGAGCACAGAAAAGGCGAAAGAGTTTCAACCATCAGATCTTGCGCAGAGGACCAACAGTCGTTCAGATCCGTGACAAAGTGCATGAGGTTTAACTCCTCTACAGTGCACAAAATAAAGAAGTCACAAAATCTTGAAATCATCAGGACTGTCAGTCAACACATACGTGGAAAGATCTCGACATTTCGCTCACTCGCAAGGTGTCAAGGTCAGAGGTCTGCCATGAGAATTCGCGAATCGCGAAATCATGAGTTATTCTGGACCGTTGGATCATGAAAGATCGTGAGCCGTCGATCTTATCCCATCACAAATCGGGGATCGGGAGTTGGACGGGAGAAGGACACTGCTCTCCAAAACCCCGATACACGAAATCCTGACATCACAAATCGTGAAATCCTGAGAGGATTGTGAGCCGTCCATCTCAGACGACAGGTGGAAGGAGATACAAGCACCATCAACTTTTCGGCATTTTGGAGTTTGGGATATCAGAGGTCTTGTTGATGAAGGTCGCGAAACTCCACGACGAAATTCCCAATTCGTGAAATCCCAAAAATTCTAGGAAAATTTTGGCATTTCGGCATTTGAAGTCCCGATTCGTGAAATCCCGAAAATTCTTTCAAGAAGGGCCTTTCCAGCATATTTCGCATTTCGGCAAATTGAAAGACAAAGAAACGAAAAATCTCATAGCGCTTTAACATCAAGGCACGTGGTCACATTGATCAGAGACTAAGGGACAATTCAAGGCCGATAAACTCTCTTCGGCGTTTCGGCAATCGGAAGTTGGAGAGTTCAAAGGTCTCGTCTAACGAAGTTCCGAGGTCAAAACTCCCGAAGCCAAAATTCGTGACATCAACACTCATGAAATCTTGAAACACAACGTTTTGACATCCCTGTAAGAAAGAAGCAGACCAGGTTTCAGCGAAAGTGACAGGTAAATATGAAATTTCCTTCTGTTTATTGCAATTTTTTTTAAAAATATGGCGTCGTCTAGCAATTTAGGACCAACTCAGGGTCGGATTCTTCTTGGAAAGAACTATGAGTTTTGGTCTCTTTGGATGAGATCCTTCTTGCAAGCACAAGAGTGCTAGGATCTAGTGGATCATGGATATGTGGAACTAGATCCAGCAAACCTGTCCGCCATGACTAATCAACAGAAAATTGGTCAGGCAACGCAGAGAAATAGAAAAAATAAAGCTAAATTTTGGATTCAAAATTCTGTGGATGACTCGATTTTCTCAAAAATCACAGGCGCTGGTACTTCAAAATAGGMTTGGGACATCCTTAAATCTTCCTACCAAGGAAATGACAGGGTCAAAACAGTTAAACTGCAGACCTTGAGGACACAATTTGAGACTCTAAGGATGACAGAGTTCAAAAATGTGGATTAGTTCATGACCAAAGTCATCGGCATTGTGAACCAGATCAGATTGACTGGTGAAACCATCACTGATCAATGCATTGTTGAGAAAATCCTCAGAAGTTTACCAAAGAAATTCGAAATGGTTGTAACGACAATCCTTGAATCCAAGGATCTGTCAAGTTTTTCAACAGATGAACTAATTGGTTCTCTGGTGACACATGAGACCAGACTGCATCTCACAGATGAGTCAATCGCCAATGCTTTCAAAATGCAATTCTCCTTTAGTAGAGGGAGAGGCATAGGGCGAGGAAGAGATCACCAAGGAAGAGGGAGCAATCACATAAATCCTCATTCTAGTGGAGGACACAGACAACAACAACTGAATCAACACTTCCAAGCACACAGACAACAAAATCAGAATCAGAGTTTTCATCCTCAAAGAGGCAGAGGGAGAAGATCAAATGAGAAATAAAGCATATAGTGCTATTATTTAAAAAAGTATGGGCACTATGAATCTGAATGCAGGAAGAAGTAAGCAGATCAACTCTCAGGCAGAGCACATGTGTCAAATCACATGGGAGAAAACTCAGGAGGTATGTTTCTTTCGTGCCACAAGACTAAACAACAACCTAAAGATCTCTGGTTGCTGGACAGTGGATGCAACAATCACATGGTAGGTAACAAAGATTTAATTTCATGCATTGATTCTTCCCTCTCATCTGATATTACACTTGGAAATGATTCTTTAGTCAAAGTTCAAGGAAAAGGAACTGTTCCTATTCTTACTAAACATAATGTAAAGAAAGACATAAACAATGTCTATCATGTTCCATATCTGAAACATAATTTGCTAACTGTAGGACAACTCATTGAACATGGCTATAAGGTACTCTTTGAGGGAGCATCTTGCAAGATATATGACAAAACCCCCAGCAGAAAATTGATTTCTGAAATCCACATGACTCAGAATAGGATGTTTCCCCTTACACTCAGAACTGCAAATTTGATTCAACCATATGCACAAAGTGCATCCACCCTGAATGAAACAATGGTTTGGCATACAAGATTTGGACATCTACCCTTTAAGAGTCTAAGTCTTCTTCATAAACACTCCATGGTCAAAGGTCTTCCCATCTTCAAAGAACAAAATTCCCCATGTGAGTCTTGCATACTTGGAAAACATAAGAGAACTAGTTTTCCACAGTCTTCCAATCAAGCCAAACAACATCTTGAACTTGTTCACACTGACCTATGTGGACCAATGCAAACAGAGTCCATATCTGGTAACTTTTACTTTCTAACGTTTATTGATGATTTTAGCAGAAAAATCTAGATCTATTTTCTCAGACACAAGTCTGAAACTTTTGCAAAATTCAAAGAATTCAAGGCAGAAGATGAAAAATAGAGTGGCAAATATATCAAATCACTCAAGTCAGATGGAGGAGGAGAATACAACTCCAGATAATTTTCAAATTTCTGCAAATCACAAGGCATTATCATGCAAACAACAGCCAAGTATACTCCACAACAGAATGGAGTGGCTGAAAGAAAAAATTAGACAATAATGAATATGGAAAGAACACTTCTCAAAGATAAAAGTTTGTCAAATATTTTTTGGGCTGAAGCAGTAGCATGCTCAGTTTATCTCCTGAATAGATCTCCAACCACAAGTCTAAAGATGAAAGTCCCCCAAGAAGCATGGAGTGGGACAAAGCTCAATGTTGTGCATCTAAGGACATTTGAATGCATAGCATACGCTCACATACCTTCCGAATTAAGGAAGAAACTTGATGACAGAAGTGAGAAATGTATTTTCAATGGATATAGTGAAACATCTAAAGCTTATAGGCTTTACAATCCAATCTCAAAGAAATTAATTCTCAGCAGAGATGTAAAATTTCTGGAAAATCAATTCTCTTGAACAAATCTGAAAATCAGCAAATAGACAGTCAAAATCCATTACTTTGCCAGGATTAAAGCGGAAAATTAGGGACAAGTACCTCAAATATTCTTTAAGATTGTGGGGTACAAGATGACTGAAATTCTCGGAGATAACTCAACTTCAACGGAGAATCATTCTTTGAACGCAAATCAGAGAACTTCCGAGTTTGAGAGAAATCCATCGACAATTGGATGACTTTGAACAACACAACCTTTTGCTTTAATGTCATGTCAACCTACATCTTTTAAGGAAATAGCTAAAGAATGGAAGTTCATCATGGGCAAATCAATCTGAATAAATAATGATGCTCAAATCTGTATCAATCATGGATATCAAGTCATTCATTGATCAACCACACAGTTTGAAGTCCAAGAGTAATCAACCAAAGTATATCGGTTGAATAAATCCTTGTATGGCTTAAAGCAAGCTCCAAGGCTGTGATATCTAAAGTTTGACACTTACGATCAAAAGTGGTTTTAGCAGAAGCCAAAATTAGCCAATTCTTTACACCAAAACAAATTAGCGCAGTAAAATTTTGATTGTATGTTTATATGTTGATGACATGATCTATATTGGAAATCTTGAGTTAACCCAGGTTTTAAACATGCCATGCAATGCAATCTGAGTTTGAGATGGCGGATCTTGGCATAATGAAATATTCTTTAGGGATTGAGGTTGATCAATCAACCAAAGGAATTTTGTCTATCTGACCCAAAAGTATCGCGGCAAACATCATCAAAAGATTTTTTTCATGGAAGAATGCAATCCATCATAAACCCCCATACCATTAGGCACGAAATTGAGCAAGAAAGATAAAGGCCCTACAATGGACCCTACCCTGTACAAAAGTTTAGTAGGCATTTGTTGTATCTTACTAATAACTAGGCCTGACATTATGTATCTGGCGAACCTTGTTCCAGGTTCATGGAATCCCCAAAGATTCTCATTGGAATATGGTGAAAAGGATTCTAAGATATGTTATTTGAACTCTCAATTTTGGCTTATGGTTCACCAAATCTGATAGTAATCAACACTACGGTTACACAGAAAATGATTTTTCAAGCAACCTAGATGACGAGGAAAAGCACAATACGAGGGACATGTTTTTCACACAGGCACTAACACTTTGATCTCATGGGCATCAAAGAAAAAAACCCATTGTCACTCTATCTTCTACTGAGGCAGAGTATGTTGCTACTACCTTAGCTTCCTGTCAAGATGTGTGGATGAGAAGAATATTGAAAGATATGTCACATACGAAAGGATCCAACTCCTATTTTATGTGACAATGGTTCAACAATTGCTTTATCTAAAAATCATGTGTTTCACAGAAAGAAAACACATTGACACTCATTTTCATTTCACATGTGAGCTAGTCAATAATGGTGATGTTGTACTACAATTCTCTGGTTCTCAAGATCAACTTTCACGGATATTTTGAAGCCACTAGGAAAATGTTGTTTTGGTTTCGGAGACAACAGGCATAAGCAGTCGTCATTTATGGCGGTGAGTTTAAGAGGAAGTGTGTCATTTAACCTCAATGAAATTTGGCCTGCGCCAGCTTTGTCCTGCATGGAGTTGTACTTTATATTCTTGTTTTTCTTAGACCTATTTAAACTTGACTATTTCCCTTTACATAATACTTTAACTATGTACGTTTGTACTCTTCTTCATATTCTATTATCTTTACATTTTCACATTTCTATTCTTTCTCTGCATTTCTTGCTTCACAATTTATCAAGATGCTTTGGGTAAAAAATGCCACGTCTCCAGTTCAAATATCAAATGCCAAAGAAGTTAGCAAAAGGAAAGGTCGAGACAAAGGTTGGTATATGGCAGAGAGCTACCCATGGAGAAAAAAATTTCAGACGAGAGTTTCAACTTAATTGAAAAATCCTTTATGAAAAATGGAAACGCCAAGTGAAGATGAAGGTTGCCTCAGGGGGCGAAGATGAGGTGGTTTTGTATTTGACGATGTTGCACTGTCAAATCGATTCTCTTGTGTTTTAGGGTTTTGGTTGATGAATGAAACATTTCTATGCATGATCTCTTTCAAGATACAACACCTATAAAAATGGCTACATTAAGGTATAACATCTATAAAGGTGATTACATTAGTTGAGTGGAAAATTGTGATTTTTGCGCCCCTATAGATTAAATGATTGTTTCAAGGAATATGCAACATTGACAACTCAATGTTGGGATTAAACATAGATAAAGGGTTTCAAGCATTAATGACAACAAATTTAATGACACTCATTTGAGCTATTACATATCGGTATTAGAGCCTAGGATTTTTGCTATTAGGAGCTTCTAGAAAGCTAGCTAGATGGCACAATATGACTCATTAATTATAGTGAATTCACTTAGTAACTTGAAACGATGAGGTGTTCAACGATACAATAAAATATGGAAACGTTCATTTACTTGTTCACTGGCTTGCATACAAACTAACATAGCACTGTATATTCAAAGTTTTTGTTGAGGGTTTTAGACGTTTATTTTCCCTATTTTATTAGTTATCATATCAATGTCTTTTTGTTTTCCTTTTATTATTTTATTAAAGATATTTTCATCTCCTTCTTGTTATTTTATTGAATTACTTTCTTGTTATTAATCATTATTGTAGAACAATAGAATGATTGATTAGCATACATCAATTATTCGCAAAATTTTATTATTTTATTAAACATATTTTAATCTCCTTCTTGTTATTTTATTGAATTACTTTTTTTTTTTTTTTTTTTTTTTATTATTATTAATATATTTTTACCAGTTCTTGTTTAAAAATATATATATGGAAATAAGGATAATTAATCATTCATAAAATTGAATATAATTACTATGTTAACATATGTTTCCTTGTATGCCAAGTTATTATTTTATTGAATTATTTTTACCATGTTATTAATCATTATTGTAGGATAATGGCATGATTGCTTAGCATAGATAAATCATTTATAATCTATTTATTTATCTATGGTCACTATATTAACACATGCTTTCTTGTATGTTGTTAATTGGGTTTTAGCTTCAGTGGTTGGGAGGAATGATTGTTATTCTCTCCACCCAGGTTCAATATTGCCAACCTACCGTCTATTTTTACTAATGGAATAGTATTCAAAGCAAAGGTATTTTCATTTCCAAGTATATATATATATCTATATATATATATATATATATATATATATATATATATATACTACTATATATATACTATATATATATATATATATATATACTTGCCACCATTCTAGAGAGTCTTTCAATCTGTATTTTATAGTCTCTATACATTTCTTTCATTAAGCGAAATCATGTATTCTTGTATATCTGTTTTATGGATTTGCATCTATGATAGATTTCTATTATATTATTGAATATCACGGATATCTACGTTATTTTTTTATATCTCTACTCTCATTTCATGGCGAAAATACGGATGAATTGGTGTAAGAAGCGAATTTGTTCTTGAATTACCGTTTTTTTTTTGCATGTCCCCAACAAGATCTAAGTATAGAAAGTTGGGTCTCAATTCGTCTCTCTTGAGGAAGACTTTCTCGCACACCAAAGAAGCCCTCAATGGAAGAAAGAAAAATGATGGAGCAAATGATCTATCAATCTCTTACTTGACCAATCTCTCATGCGACAGGAAGCGTGAAATGATGGAGAACTTTTCCCACATCCTTCAGCACATAATAGCAGGCACATCTCCATCAAGAAACCACTTTGGAGGCACCTTGCCTTTCAAGGGGTACAAGTTAATTTGATATTCTGTATTTGAAGGATAGATAGATGCTAGAAGCCTTAGACAAATGGTTAAATCTCCTAGAAGGTTATTTATTTATCGTTCACAAATTTTAGACAAAGAAATATCACCTTTGCACTCCTTAAATATCTCCCCATCCAAACATTGGTGGGAAACTTTATTGGGAGTAGAGTTCCACTGAGGAGTCTGAAATATGGGGCCAATTACACTTGGGATTTTTGTGGATGTGGTAAAGGGAAAGTATTATCCTGTTGGAAACTATAGGGACCAGTACATGAGATGGAAAAAACTGCGACAAGAGGGGCCAAAGCGGTTCGAAGTTCTATTACCTTCCATACCTTGCACCAAGATGGGTATTAAATACTCAGAACAACATTTGGTTACGAAATACCATGGGGCTCTACATGGAAATATATCCAAACTGAAATGGATTTTCTAGACATCTCATCCTTTCGGTCTTCTCGATTTTTATTTAAAATGTGACGAGAAATTTAAGCACGAGAACAAGCGGGATTTTGGTTCTACAAATCCTCAACAACAAAGTATGAGAAAGGCGTCAACCAACAAATGGTCTCGAAAACCAGTCCAAGATACATGAAAATAAGGGTCATGGGAGACAAAGAAAGACACCGGAAAAATTGTGCGATTTCCACAAAGCCCCTACCACAACACCGACGAATGTCGCCGAAGCGGTCATTGGTGGTGAATCAAAGAAACGAGGAGCCAAACCACGATTCATAATCACGATTCTAAAATCTTGGTAAGGATAGATCATTGATGCGGAACCAAGTGCTGTATTTGCGAGCACAACAATTCAAGCAGAAGAACCAGCAGATCACGAGGGGAGCACATTTTTCATTCCGAGATGTGGGTGAAGGGGACTACTTGCGTACTATTGTTGATAGAAGAAGCCAAAGAACCTCATCTTAGCGAGGAGATTAGATCAGCGGTTGGGATTGTTGACAACACTACACTCATGACCATAAAACATTGGGTGGCTTCGCTTCCAGGGATGAGATCTCCATGTCGACCAACAATGTCGATTGTCATATGGCATCCAACCCTTCAAGAATAAGGTATTATTTGATGTTGCCCCACTAGATGTTTGTGATGTTCTCTTGGGCCAGCCATGTATGTGGGAAAATACGCTATTTATGAGTCTCGACCTTGAAGTGTCATTGTTTCTCTAGGGATAATCTCTACTACTAGAATTAGATTGCGATATTGTTCCACCTAAAAGTGTGAAGTTATTTATCTCATCTTGTGAAATTCGACTTCTTCACAATCATTCAAAGGAGCGAAGGAAGCGCAATCACCCTACGGCAGCCCCAAGCACCTTCAATCCATGAGTCGGGTTGGAAGGTTCACGATAAAGCGCCAAGGTCCTTTCACATAGTCCTCTCATGTATCCCAACTTGTTGAACAACCTCAGCCTCAACGGGTTCATGACATACTTCCCTGGCCCGAAGCGTGACGTCTCCAGCAGGGCAGGCAAATCACCAAGATGCAGATTTAACAAACTCTTTCCCTCTCCCCCAACTCAGCGTAATGGAGAACATTTTTTCCTAAGGGAGGAGGATTGATTTAGATGGATAATTGGTGGCCACCCATCATTTTCGACTGGCTCAAAATAGTTTTCTCCCAAATTTGGCAATTTACTATTTTAGCGGTTTTTTTAACTTCGAGGGGCCATTTTGAGGGCCCAAATGAAATTTTTCAGATTAAGGTTCTCAATAATATTTTAATGCATGATTGAGCCCCCAAAATGAATCGCCTCGACAATACCTTTCCAACGAGATATCCCATGCCTAAAAGCAGTCATTATGCAATAGATTCGACCACTCGGAAGTTGATGTTCTAACTTACCCATTGGAGATACACACATGAATTTTGGGGCTTCATTTCCTAGGGTTAGGTTTTGGATGTCAGGAATTTTGGCATTTCCGTTTATTGTAAAATTCCTTGAGATCCTCATTATGATCATCTTTTTGCGAATGCAAGTATCCATCACATCTCTTCTCGGAGATAAGGCGCCACCATTCTAGCGAGTCATAACTTTCTCTGTATTTTTCACGGTCTCTATACATTGCTCATTAATACAGAAATCATGTAATGCGTGTATCTACGTGTTTATGGTTTCATCGATACATTTATGTTATATTATTTAATATTTGTGATATCTACGTTCATTTCTTTATTATATCCTGCTCTCATTTCATGCGAAAATAATCCGGATCGGTGGTGTCAGAGCAGGCTTTTCTTGAGAATTAGGTCTTTTTCAGTGCATTAACTCGACAAGATTTGAGTATAGAAACTTGGGTCTCAATCACGTCTCTCTTGAGGAAAATCATCTCGCACGTCCAAGAAACCCTCGATAAGCGAGAAAGAAAAGCGGCGAAATGACGATCCTATCGGTCTGTTGCTTGAGAAAAGATCTCGCATTAATGAGGGGGCCGAAATGATGGAGAATTTTTCCCCATATCCTTCAATTACTTTTGCGGTATGAGCACACACATATTCATCAAGCAACCACTTTGGAGGCACCTCACCTTTCAATGTACAAGTTAATTTTTATATTCACAGCGTATTTGAAGGACGGATAGATCTGAAGCCTTAGACCAAATGGAATTGCCGTCGCTGGAAGGTTTATTTCTCGTTCCACAAATTCTTTGACCAAATAAAAGATCACCTTTGCACTCCTTAAAGATCTCCCCATGTCAAACGGTAGTGCAGAAACTTATTGAGGCGAGTTCCATAGAGAAGTACGAAATATATGGGGTCGATCCCACTAGGGATTTTCTTGTGGATGTAGGCCAAAAGGTTACAATATTACCTAATGACAACTATGAGTACCCGGTATGAGATGGATATCTTGTTGAAAGAAGAGAGAATGGCGGTTCGAGTTCAAATATCTTCCATACTGTACACACCAAGATGGGTATCAAAGAGACTGAGCGACATTTGGTTACGAAATATATGGGGCTCTACATAGATACATCAAAGCGAAATGGATTTTCTGGACATCCTCATCACTTTCGGTGTTGCCTATCGATATGCTAATGAAATCAAGCAGAAATTTAAGAAAAGCACCCGGAACAAGCAAGATTTTGGTTCTACAAATCCACAACAACCAAAGTATGACAAGAGACATCTAACAAGCAGCTTCATGAAAACCGGTCTAAGCCACATGAAAAGAGGGTCCGCGGGGAGACAAAGAAGGACACTAGAAAATGAATTACGATTTCCACAAAATCCCTTGGCACCACAGCGATGATGTCTCTCAAAGCGGTCATTGGTGGCTCAAAGACAAAGGAGGTAAAGAGCACGTTGGAATCTGATTAAAGAAATCTTGGTAAAGGGCGGATCATTGACACAGTTGCTTGTTATTGTGCGACCCATAACAATTCCAATAGAAGAACCAACAGATCACGAAGAGGGGGAGCACATTTTCATTCCGGATGTGGGTGAAGGGGACCTTCCATTTTATTGTTGATAAGAGGAAGCGGAAGAACCTCATCTCAGGAGGTCATCAAGCAGGTTGGGATTGTCGACAACACCACACCCTCGACCATACAACATTGGGTGAAAGCTTCTCTAAGGACGAGATATTCATATGGCATATGTCGATTGTCATATGGCATCCAACCCTTCAAGGGATGAGGTATTATGTGATGTTTCCCATTAGATGCTGATGTTCTCTTGGGCCAACCATATATGTGGAAGCGCCACTTGTTGTTTATGAGTCTAGACCCTTCGGTGTCATTGTTCTCTGGGGGGTCATCTCTGAGAATACTGAGGTAGTTTTAGGCTATCGTTCCTATAAAAGTTCCTAGCAAGAGTGGTATCTCATCTGCCATTCATACTTCTTCACAATTTTTTCAAGGGAACATGGAACAACTTTGCAACCACTACATCTTGACCCAGAACCTTCTATCCAATGAAGCCCGATTGACAAAGGTTGCGACCAAAGCTCAAGATTAGTTCATGTGTACAGGAGGGAGGATTGATCAGGTGGATATTGGTGGCCCACCCACCTATTCGGCCCGGCTCCAAAACATTTTTAAACAGGTGGCAATTTATTTTTAGAGTTTTTTAACTTCCGGGGCCAATTTAAGGGCCCAAATGAAGTTTTGAGGGTCCCGGGTTCCTCAATGATATTTGAAGGCATGGTTGGAGCCCCAAAAATGAATCTCCTTGATGATACCTTTCCAATGAGCTATCCTTGCACCTAAAGCGAGATTGTATGCAAAAGTTACAACCCGGGGAAGTTGATGTACTAACTTACCCAAATGGGTCCCACATGACTTTTGGTAATTCATCTCCTAAAGGTTAGGATTTTGGATGTCTGGGACTTTTGACATTCCGTTTATTGTAAAAGGCCCAGCTGAAGCCTCATTGTAGTATCTTCTTAAAGTGTGAATAGTTGTTGCATCTCTTCCTGAGAGATGAGATGCTACCATTCTATTGGGGAATCTTTCCTACGTATTTTTACTGTCTCTAAACATTTCTTTCATTAATAGAAATGCGTGTAGTACTATATATCTATGATGCATGGTTCATCTCTGATACATTTTGTTATATTATTGGAATACTCTACGATATCACTGTTCATTTATTTATTATATCTCCGCTCTCATTTTAGATAGAAAATAATGCGGTCGATTGTTGAAGCATTGAACCACAGGTCTACCACATTTTCCAACAATGGATCTTACCTTTTCCTGACGGTTGTCCTTGTGTAATTCCGACTGATGTAGCTCTAGCGATCTAGCTCTAGCTCCTAGCACCTACTTCCTGCACATAATAAGAAAACAAATACCGATCTCAAGCCTCTTCAAGCAATAGGTTGATATAAAAAATCCCTTAGATCTAATTTGATCTACTAAGTGTAGATCTACCATTAACATATACATAGAATTTATTGACGGGCGGTTGCTATATATGGCCGGTGGAATTGACAATTAGGCGGTCTCATGCCTACTGCGACAGAGTCAATTCAACCTTCTCCTCTCAGTCTCTGTATGTGTCATATGTATGCCCCTTCCACAAGAATGGGTAAATTAGGAGGATTTGAACTTGGAACCTCATTGCACATAACACTTCATATCATGACACTTTCCAATTGAGATAGCCCCAGGGGTTCATATAGATCTATATTAAGAATTGAAGAACCATTACATTAATCAAGCTTCTTACCTTATGTTCCTAATTGTAGTCTCCTCTTGGCTCCAGGTTCCCGATGATCCTCCTTGTCCACTCGATCCCTCTCTATTTCCTGTCTTAACAACTCTCAAAAATCTAGCTCTCTCCCATCTCCTTGATGTGGCCTCTTCTTATAGGAATTTAGAGAATCTTGGAGATAGGCTCTATGACATGTGTATTAAGTGGATACAAGTCATGGATATGCTTGATGGCATGTGAACTAAGAATTACAAGTCATAGATGGGTTTGATGGCATGTGAAATAAAAAATTATAAATCATGCACAAGTTATATGCTGAATTATGAACTTTTTCCAACCTATTCAGGTTTTTTCTCTATCATGAATTTTGCTCAAGTTCCATGCTCAATTATGAGCACCAATAATATGAACTTTCTTTTCAATTATGAGTTTTTTCTTAATTATGAAATAATTCTTATTTCCTAATTATGAAATTGTGTTGAAATAATGTATTTCATTGTGAGCATTATGAGGGTACACTTAATTATGTAATTCTAGCATCATAACATCCTAATAACATGCTTGCAAAACTTGTGATGGAAAATACAAATTATAACACTAATGTTGCAATTTGTTATGTTTCTCATTAAATACATGGTTGATTTACATTATTACAATGAACATAGGTGTAACCACTTGGTATATTTGTTAAATGATATATTAATTCAATTATCATATCCCAACATATTAATTAAAATATAAAAACTAATATTATTATAAAAAATCAATTTCTAATGATTAATTAAAAACATATATCTATAAAATCCATTTCGGTTTTAGTTATCTATGTAGAGGCCCGCGGTATTTAGACAAATGTTGTTGAGTCTTTGATACCGAGCTTGGTCCGTAAGGTATGGAAGGTAGTGAACTTCTGAAACTGTGACACTCTTGTTGCGGTGTGGTTCATCATGTACTAGTCCTCATAGTTTCCAATAGAGGAATATTGTTCCTTTACCACATCAAAATCCCAAATTAGAGTTATTTATATATTCAAACTCCTCTATGGAACTCTACTCCCAGTTTCCCGCAATGTTTGACATGGGAGAGATTTAAGGAGATTACCAAAGGTGATATTTTCTTTGTGGGAAAATTTGTGAGCGGAGAAATAACCTTCTAGCGGTTAACCATTTGTCTAAGGCTTACTGCATCTATCTATCCTTCAAATGCAAGGAATATCAAAATTAACTTGTACCGTGAAGAGAGAGGAGTTCCACTCCAAAGTGGTTGCTTGATGGAGATGTGCATGTTGCTATCGTGACGTTAGGATGTGGGGAAAAAATTCTCCATGTTCGTCCCTAAATGGCATGAGATATTGCTCAAGTAAAGAGGCGTGGGATCATCTGCTCCATCATTTTCTTTTTCTTCTGCCATTAGGGGCTTCTTCTTGGGTGTCGAGAGGCCAATTTTTCCTCAAAGAGACAAGCTCGAGACCAACTTTCTATACTTTCGAGAACTTGTCGGGGACATGCAGAAAAAGCGACCAAGAAGAGTCATCTTTGCCACCGATCTAGATTTATTTTGGCATGAAATGAGAGTGGAGATATAATGCAAAAATGAGCACGGAGATATCACGGATATTCAATAATATAACAATCCTCGGAGATGCAACCATAGAAATAAGATATCTGATAATACGTAGTTTCTATTAGTAGAATAAATGTATAAATTTGTAAAAATACTGGTGAAAGCTTGCTGTAATGGTGGCAACTTATCTCTCTCTCTCTCTCTCTCTCTCTCTCACTCACACACACACACACACACACACACAAATGGATATGGGTGGTTGTATCTATCAAATTGTGGGCGGCTGGTCATAAGAAAAGATAAAAATTATGCCTCTTATATCACTACACCATAAGCCATATCCTAATTAAGAAAATCCTATACATCCACCATGGACATCATTCCCCAAGGTAACCTTGCTAGCCATAATAGAAAACTCTCAGAACCACACGTATAGAATGAGGATGTAACTCCCTCCCTCACCTCTATGCATCACTCCAATCCCAAACTTTGAGTCATGGCCAAAAACTTTCTTATGACCCTTAGATCCATTATCTCCTCTAGGACAAACTTGATGTGCACCCACCCCTTCTTCTTATAACATTCAGATCCCCTAGACGAATCACCTCCCTACCTCGAACATTGACCAACAACATGAAAACATTCCTAAACAAGAATAATTTCATCTTCTCTTAGAACTATAAATCATGGGAACCACTTGTCAAACCCTATTTTTTCATGGTCTATCTAAAACCCTAGTAATAGATCAATGTAAATTTCCATGTTTTTCTTCCTTAAGAGATGGCATGGTAAGTATGACATGCATTACATGGTGTCAAGTTTCATTTCCCCTAATGTATTTAAATATAATTTGATTGGTTTTATTTTAATCACAATAACTTAGTTGTAGTTTAATTTAGTTAGCCTTAATCACATTCTAATTTTTATTGTAACCGTTATCATTTGTATTGTGTACATTATGTTTATGTATATATGTATACAATGAACGGAAAAATAAATGAGATAAAACAAATCAATGAATACATTGGCATATGTGAATGCAACTATATGAGTGGCTCATGAATTAGGAGCTTCACACATATGTGTAATATAGATATATGTTTCATGTGATGTTGAGCAGAAAAGAAACATCTATGTGAAAAATGGAAATAATAGCACTAAATAAATATTTGAATTCGAATAAATAGATGCCTAGCTTGTTGAATTTGCCTTATAGTAGTAAGGCCTTTGGTTCACCATGTAATTCCTTATTTGTGTTTCCTATATATATATAACTTTTGGTGGACGAACGAGTAAATGCGTATATGATGGTGATTTTAACAAATTGGCTTTAATTTCCCATTGCATTCAATGTTTCAAGTCTCTAGGTTAAATTATATATTTCTACACACACGTGAGTGTGAGAAAAGTCGATTTTCATTAATATACAACGTGATCTTATTACTAAATTTGATTTCATTTTGCTATAGAATAATGATTAGTTTAATTCAATTCAAGATGATTGTTAAGTTTGCTTGGTTCTAGCTTAATGTTACCATGGGACCTTAATTGCCATAAGAGATAGAAGTTAGCCTTATTGAGGTTAGATTTTTTTTTTTATCTTTATGAAGTACTCTGTGTTTTTGGAACTTGCACCAAATCAAAACAAATGACCATAGAGTTTGAATTTCATTGTGAGGAATGTAAATGGTTTAATTATCACTTCCTATTTCTTATTGATGTATAATTTCTTTTTTCCATGGGAAATTCTGCACGGGAAACTTATTCGATACTTCCCTACATATTGGATGATATGGGATGCTAAACCACAACCCAGGGGACGAGCTCGAACTTCGTGACCTCTCCCCCGACCGAGAAAGTATTTGCACGTTCTTACCAGTTGCGCTATCCAATGTGGCTTATTGATGCATAACTTATGTTGATTTAATCTCATGGGTTAATAGTCAAGTTTTACCTTTGATTATCATTGTAAAATTTATCTTGTAATTTAGTTTAGCTCGATATTCTTAGAGTATTTAGTGGTCACAATAAATAAATGGTAGGCTTATTACATTTAGTTGTATTATTAATGGATTTTGATTTAGTTACATCTTAACATATATAGTGGATAAACGAATGTAGAGAAGAGCTTAATATGAAAGCCTTAATTTAATTACACTTTGATTAATTTGTGCATGATCTAAATTGTGCTTGACCATTTATACCTTACCTAATTACCTTAATGTCTATGAAAGACCCTTTTCTACAACCCATACCTAAGGTAGGATTAATTTGAAAAAGGCCCCATCCTAAGCATGTGGAAAATTGAAATTATTTGTGTCTATCTTGTTCCTTGATAGCTTTAGTAGTCCCATAAGCCCTGCATCAACATTACATTTCATGAGTATTTGATATAAACATGTGTGTCATAAGCCTTGACCCTTTATCTCTTTTTTATTATCATGGGACCCTATGATCCTTGATTGTGCATAACAAATAGAAAAATTGATGACCATATGGGATTAGGTTAATGAGTTGAAGTAATATTAATATTTTGATCATGCTTGACTAAGTGGTATATTAATGGTGATTTAAGGATTCAAGTTAAGAGTTAGTGCTATGGGTCTTCTCCCTTATTGATTGGATAATACAAATATGATGTAGAAGAACTAAGACTAAAGACATGAACAATTCAAAGTTTATGATTAATGATGATTTAAAATAACATCAATAGTATGACACAATATGCTAATAACCGTGAATTATGCTTGATTAGGATTGTTAATCTTTAATATTTAAGGAAGTGATCCAATTATGTTATGACTTATTACCATTTGTTTGGTTAATGATGACGCTAATGACTAGATGACATGGAAAATCACTGAGAAGATGAATGACATGTAATCAACTAATAACATCAACAATGTGTGACCAATTTGAATATTGAAGATGATAATTATGAGACTTAAAAGGTTGATGCATGAGTAGAGTGATGAAAAATACATGGAATTGATTATGTTAATGATGAATTTCCTTGATCAAATTGATAAAGATACATGGATATCATTGACACTAACTTGCTGATCTTGATCGTGGCAATGAGTTTTCGATGAGCCTAATGATGTTAATGACTAATCACTATGTTTTTCATAACTAGTATCATTGATACTCTTGATGGTGTTGCTTATCAACGATTTCACTCGGTAATGATGATGTTCATTGATGAAGATTAAATGGAATTAATATAAATGATTTGACATTGGATTTGATAATATTCATGATTTTGATGATATTTGATGGTTTGATAATATGTAACAAATGCCATTTGGGGATATTGGTGCGACGTTTCGAATTATCGATCCTATAATATTGGTGATGCCAAGATGTCTTAAGATTATGGCTGATGATTAATGGGAAACATGTGATTATGGATGAGTGAATTATGATGGAAGGATCGAGTGTGATGAAATCAAGCCATACCTTACTTGTCATTTCATTTGGAAATTATTTCTTATGTGGTGATCGATGTTGAAATATAATGGAAACATCCTTACTTGATTGACTCTTGAGACTTGGAATCCCTGCAAAGGATGCATAGTCTCTCTACCATGTAAAGAGAAATGGAATTAATATAAATGATTTGACATTGGATTTGATAATATTCATGATTTTGATGATATTTGATGGTTCGATAATATGAAACAAATGCCATTTGGGGATATTGGTGCGACGTTTCGAATGATCGGTCCTATAATATTGGTGATGCCAAGATGTATTAATATTATGGCTGATGATTAATGGGAAACGTGTGATTATGGATGACTGAATTATGATGGAAGGATCGAGTATGATGCAATCAAGCCATACCTTACTTGTCATTTCATTTGGAAATTATTTCTTATGTGGTGATCGATGTTGAAATATAATGGTGAGATCCTTACTTGATTGACTTTTGAGACTTGGAATCCCCGCAAAGGATGAGTAGTCTCTCTACCATGTTAGGAGAAATGCCTTAGTAATGTTGTAATTGATGTGGATTATTAGCAAGTTTGACAATTCTGGTTCGATGGCATCTATGAGAAAGTGATGATATCTTGATTCAATGCTATTAATGATGATGTGAAAACAATGAGGATACATAATTCATATCGAGGATATGCATAATACCAATGAATTACTAATGACTTGATG